>MNCI01008809.1:1919296-1931783 GCA_015680685.1 Gnetum montanum
AAAAAATGAAGGATTTAAGGTTAATTTGAAAGATCTAGGGTAATATTGAAGAGACCTAAAGGCACCAGAAGTGTAATGAAGTGGAATTTTACAATAAAGTTCGTGAATAGGGTAAGGAAAAATGACATGTAGTGGTGCACAGGAATGTTTAAATTAATGTGATGATAAAGGGAAAGATAATTGTAGTAATGCAATGCTTGGAGGATGTAAGATGATGTGGTGATGTGCAAAGAGTGAAAATTACAAAAGTTACACAAGTGGGTCCTCCCCAAAGCAGGTTCCCACACCTGAAAATGTCTGTAGGCACTAAAAGGGTTAAATGCAATATGCACCAGTGCAACAAAACACACACATGTAGATACCACTGTGATGAGGTATGAGTTCTATGCCACACAAGACACATGTCAAAAACACATGAATTGCGAGATGAGACAAATCATAGAAGGGATTGCAAAGATTGGGACATGAGGTAACTGACCCTAGGCATAATGAATCTTGAGTGTAGGGTGTGATTAATGTGTCATTAGCCTATTGCTCTAAGATCAAGACTAAGTCCATGCCTTTGATCAATGACATCACATTGTTTCATCTAATGATGGGAAACCATAAGAGCACCATGATAGCAAGGTGTACGATCACTTGGCATTTTGTCCAAGGGAGGATTGATTTGGAATTTCTTTGTAGCACGTTCATCTTTGGTCTTTTCTTTGATGTTTTATTTTCTTTTCTTCTTTTCTTCTTCTAGCTACTTTGGCACTTTGTCCTTTCCAACAGTGAACCAGAGAAGCTGCCAACCTTCATGCATGGGTGCATGTCTTTTTAGTGGGATCCCTAGAACAACATTGAGTTTCATTATTGAGTGTCTTTAATACTCTTACTCCCATTTTTCGTTAGATCTACAAGGATCTTAGTACAACTAGGCTGTATGATAGCACCTATAGATGTTACCAAAAATAGTCCACAAGTCCCCTTGATGTCACATCGTGGCCATTCCCTCTTAGTCCATCATTTTTTGCTCTAGACATAATGAGCACAAAATTACTTTAAGTTTTAATGATGACAAGAATATCATCATACATAGAGTAGAACCCCTTATTAATAGAATGGGTAGATGGATGTTGTGGGATCATTGTCCAAATAATAAGTCACGTGAGACTTGATAGCATAGAACAACACCTCGATCGACAAGTCACATGAGTATTTTATTCACCGATGAGATTACCCTCAAAAAGATAAAACAACAAATTGGAAATGAAAAACTGAAAAACAAAAAATTGTAAAATCAAAGAAAAGGAAAAACATTTATTAATTCTGCTTGTTAGAATGGAGTATATCCCCCCTAACTAAACTTTTGAGCATGGCTAGAATTAATAAATGGAAAATACAGATATATGCATGTTGGAAATATTGGAGTCTGGTCATATCCAAACCACTGGGTGTCTTTTGATGTGGTGGCTGGAATGTACCCAATTTGGGATTCACACACTTGATTAAAGTTGGCATAGTAGGGTGATTTATAAGATGTGGTCATGTGATAAGGAGTTGACCCACTACGGCACCCGTGACCAAAAGATGGTATGCAAGGATCAATATGTCTCCCTACATGGTTATATTCATTGGGCCACATGGTTGTTGGAGTGTTGATTGATGGCCTTGATAAGGTAACAAGAAGCATTGAATTTGAGGGAGAAGATGCATCACATCACTGGACTTGTGCTGAGTTGGTGGATGCAGTGGTTTCAAAGCTGTGCTATCTCTTTCTATGGTCATGCCTAAAGAAAGGACACTTTCAACATCGTGGAGGACCTCCATTGCTATTGACAGTAGTAGCACAAGCAACATTCGTGGGTCGGTGTTGTGGTACAAAGATTTTTAGCACAACTGGTGGTGATGTAGAAGGAGGTGAATGATGAGAATATTGAGGGTGAGAAGAAGTGTAAGGAACATGAGGTGGTGATCTTGTTAGAGAGGATATGGGTTGATAGTACTTAGGAGAATGATAATGATGTGGTGAAATAGAGAATGTTGACACAGTTGGGGAAATATGATGCTGAACATAATAAGAGCTTGGGTTCAAATGGTATGAAGGGTGTGACCAGTTTGATGGTGGCCTCCCCCATGACTGGGGGTTTTTGCCACTATGGTTGAACATGATATTTTTGTATGAAATCTAGATGTAACATTCCTTCCCAATGCTCATGTAAATGTGACAAGATTGGGCATTGGACTTTGGGGTGATCATACAGGCAAACGTCACACTGATATGTATGATTTGTAGTTGAGCTCCTATCCTTACTTCCTTCAATCCTTCTTCCCAATTGTTGAGTGGTGTTTGGTCCTATTTCTCGATTTGGCATGGTTCCATCTTTAATAATGTTGGCATATTCTTCACATTTTTCATGTACCCATTCCATCATCTTTTTGATCTTTGCCTTAATTTCATCTAGTGATTGTAGTATTGACAAAGATGCAGATTCCACCTCCTTGGGATGAGTTGATTTCTCCTCTTCATGATCATGGACCTTTACTATTTTGAGATTTTGGTCCTATTGAGAGCTTTCAACATTCTCCAATCTAGCTATTTCTCCTTCTTCTCTTGCTACCTGCTTAATAAGCTCTTGGAATTGATGGGTTCATATCTCATATAGTTGGCCTAGGGCATACATTCCTAAGGTCTCCCTTGTTTCATTACGAAGCCCATCCATGATGTGATACATTAGCATTTCCTCAAAGAACCCATGGCTTGGGCAATTGTTTAACAATGAATAGTATATTTCTAAGGCCATGTCTAAGGGTTCATGTTGCCCTTGTTTCCACTCTTGGATTTGTCTCCTCAAGGCTAACACTCTTGCATAGGTTTGATATCTTTCATTAAAGAGTTCTACCATTTTCGGCCAACTATGAATTGATTTTGGCTTTAAGGACCTATACCATACTTTTTCTTGGCCAATGAGTGTCATAGGAAAGAGCTTAAGTCTTTACCATCCATTATCAATGTTGTTCCATGCACAAGCATTGTAGTAGGCCTATAAATGATGTTGCAGATCTAAATCATAGCCTCCTAAAAACTTGGAAAAGTTATTTAAGTCAAGCTTGGGTAGATGACTTTCCTTGCAATGCCTACAAGATATTTGAACAACCTCTTGTATATGAATTAGGCTCTTAGTGGCTAGTAGGCGTTCATTGTCACTAAGTAGGTTATGAATTTTTGGGTTGGGATGATGTTGTCTTTGTTCATGTTGGCATTCCTAACTTTGCTCGTGGGCTTGATTTTTATTTCTACACTGACCCCTTAAGAGATGGTCATATGTGGCATGGCTTGACGTTGAAGGAGTAGAGGAAGAGAAAGAACTGGAAGACTTGTCATGACTTTTGTAAGTCTCCCAATCATCCCTGGATAAATTCCTGTTAACCATTGAGAAGGTCCTAGGCCTTATGGGCCCCCTCGTTCTATGGGATGTCCCATCCTCACTAGAGGTGTTAGAGTTGGATGACAAGAGTCTTTGAGTACCATTGGGGTTTTCATGAACATAGGAGACCTTTGCATAAAATTGAGTACTTCAAACTTCATCTTCATCATCATATATTTTGTTGGTTCTCCAATGAATTGCCTCACCAGTTGTTGTGTTATCATAGTCTTGTGAGAGAGAAATTGTTGTGAATTGTGTGTGACTTATTTGCAATTACTTTCTTTCTAAAAGATATATCATCAAGGCTTCGTTATAGTAATCTTGGATGATGTAACTAATCTAAATAACTAGCATCATCCTTGGCAACAGTGCCAATGATGAGTGGTGAGGTACCCCTACACTCAACCATATGAATACAAGCGTGTACACATGATCTGGTTGAACTTCGTAGACAGACTAGTTGTGGTATCTAGATAGTTACACATTGATCATAGTTCGCTATCTTCCCACTTGGACTAGTATTTTCTTGTCACATATGGTGTAGTCCAGAGTGAGGTGAATGATGGGATCCTAAACTAATGCTACTCCTAGAGATGATAGAAAATAATCTTGACTTAAGCTAATAGGCAATAAAAAGTAAAATCTAAGTTAGCCTAAGTGCGATGAGCATCTGTCCTTAATCATCCATGTGCATCGTGGACCTCGTGTACTACTTCTAGGATTACCAAGTGCACATTACTTGAGTACTCCTAGATATGCTACTAGGTTACCAAGTAGGTACACTTAAATGTTCATGATTAAGTCGTACTTATTCCGCATTTAACAATAGGAATGATAAATGATGATAAAGAAATATTAACGAAGAAAGAAATAAATAAAAATTAATAATTAAAGTAATTAAAAGCTAAGTGAATGCTACAATGATGGAGTAATCTCAATCTTTATTGCCGATCATGTGCATGTCCAAGTACGTCACACTCGAACAAAGGTTCCATACAATTACAATCATCACACTGAGGGCATGCACTGGGAAAGAACTAAAATTAACTGAAAACTAACAAAAAGACTCTACCCTTAGACTTACCAGCTCCCCTTTCCTTTGTGCACAAATTTTGTATTTATAGGCCTACATGGGAATCACAATATCATGTATTCGATATTATTATCCAAGCTGTGATATTGTGTACCTAATATCGAGGATCCGATATCGGGGCTTGGCAAACCACGATTCATCACCAAGGTATACCATTGATAAACTAAGGTCATGTTTATATCTAAAACATGTCTTAAGTATGCCACTTGTCCTGAGTTAGATTATAAAACCATTAATGTTATGATGCAGGTTAAAATATGCTCCAATTTAACCATGGTTCCCTTGATAACAACCTTGGTAATAAAGACATGATTTAGGAAGGTGTATTAGCTTGTGTGATGAAATGAAGATTGCTAAGATGATGTATATAGTCTATTTTTGACATGTTTTATTAGCTTTTTTAGGTTATTTATAATTTCAATGCTCTTAAAATGGACAATACAAAACTTTGTATCATTTCTGGTAGTAGTGTTGCATAAATAATCATATAGAAGACACATTTAGGTTTTTCTATACATTTTTAACTAATATTTTGCCTTATTTAAGAGATATAAGTCCAAATCAAATATTTTAAAATATAATTTCTATATACAATTAATAGATCAATGATAATAAGAATTTAATATTTGATCAAAAAATATCTTTAAACAATATGCATGATTCAGAAAATAAAACATACATTTTTAAGCTTTGAATTTACAATTTTTTTTTCTCTGATTGATTAAGGATGAACCAAAGATGAATATGAAAATCACATCTCAACGAACACCAAGAAAAATCCTTTAATTTTACACCTTGTATACGTTGATTACCATGAAAAAGATAGCAAATTGTAGTTTATCCAAAAAAGGTAGGGCAACGAGCAAGAAAGAGAAAGGGCCAATGCATAAGGGAGAAAGGAGAATTTTTGTTTTTCAAATTTCAATGTGAAAACCAATGCGTATGGTAAAATAATATTCAATTTCTATAAATATTGAAAAAGCATATGAATACAGATGAAAAACATGCCCATGCATGTTAGCATGGACATGCTTTGCGACAGAGGCAATGAGGCTTGTAGGGGATTTAACTTGCTCATCCTTCACATAATCATGTGTGGATGAAGCACATTTAAGTGTCCTTTTCAAGTAGCCTTTTAAAGTATACTTACATATTTTTTAGACAAAAAGTCAATGATATATGCATGTTCATTTTCTTACCATGTGCAGGCCATGAGGTAGCAAAAAATCTAAACTCCCAAGCTTTATTTCATTATCTTCTTGTTTTACCCTTTTTTCTTGTGTGTGTTGTAGATCTATTTAGAATAATCCTTTCTTGTCTTCCTTAAAATTTAGTAGTTTTCAAATACAAAGTTGGTAGTTTCTATCTCATTCTATGTCACACATGGAAATGATTATGTATAAATTAACATGAGAGGCTAATGTGAAAGTGCCTCACTATAGGCCCCAATCTAGCTTGGAATGTTGAATCCTATTTTTAATTTTTAGTCCTCTCTCAATTTTACATAAGTTTATTTTCATTGTTCTTATTGTACATTTCAAAATTTGGCATGGCATGAGAACATAGAATTTGATCCTCAATGTTTATACTATTGCCGCCACTTTTATCATTCTCTACCAATGTTTATGCTAATTGCATTATGGTTAAAAGTGGTTGTAATCAACATCATTTTTGCTGCATCAAAGGGAGCATGTCTAGAGATTTTAGCACACATTGTCATTTCCATCCTATGTTATAAAACACAAGGATTTTTTTTTTTTAAATTTTGAGTCTAAGATTTATATTGGATCTTTTTTTCATTGGTTGTTTTTTGCTTGTTGATGTTATGATATTTCAACAAGTTTATAAAAATTTTAACCCTCCTTTGTAACAATGATCATTCCATCACTGAGTAATTATTCTATCACTATTCTTGTTGATGTAATAATTTTTGTAATATAGACCATTCTATTTGTAACCTTTATTTTATTGGAAGCAAACTATGATTTTAGCATTTCCACCAACATAATTTGAGGGGAAGTATTGAAGATTTATTTAGAATAATCCTTTCTTGTTTCCCTTAAAATCTAGTAGTTTCTGGATACAAAGTGGTAGTTTTTATCTCATTCCATGTCACACACTGAAACAATTATGTATAAATTAACATGAGAGGCTAATGTAAAAATGGCTCATTATAATCCTTGGTTTGGCCTGGGATGTGGAATTTTATTTTCATTTTTTAGTTCTCTATCTTAGTTTTGTATAGTTTGTTTTCATTATTCTCATTTCAAATTTTAAAATTTGACATGGTTTTAGAGATAGGTTTTTTAATTTTCCTAGTGCTCTTTAACAGTTAGTTCATTGTTGCTATTTTCTTTGATGTGATAATTTCATCATGATTCTTTCCATTATTATTATTTTATGTAATATAGCCATTGCATTCTTTTTATAGTGTGTGATCTTATCATCACATTGGATTGTTGTTATTACATTGCATAATTTGTTCATTGTTACTTGATTATGATGATACCCTCTATTGCAGATGCAGGTTTAGTACCAAAGAATGACAACGGAAAGTCTTCATCATTCTCTCTTACAAAAGAGCAGTACCAACAACTTATTTTCCTTCTAAGAAATCATCGAGTATTTATAAATCAAACAAGTATTTAACAACCAGCAAAAAGATCATCAAGTATTTTTCTCTACCTAAGCTCAATTAATAATTCAACATTATAGAATGTTGTAAACATAAAAAAATATTTTTAGTTACATATTGTAACTGCAATGTTCTTTTATTTTGTAAAGTTTGCTTCCCCTTCCTCTCCATTCACTCTTGCATTTGTGCTACTTTCTTGGCATTGTTTATTTGTGATTGTTGATATGGTATCAAAGCTGGGTTTGTATCCTTAATGTTTTTGTAGCTTTTATCATCATCCTTTGCCCCAGGCATAGATTTTTTGTCAACATTTTTGCTGCTATAGTCTAACTATGATCATTATTCTCTCTCCTTGTTCTAAACTTTCCTCCATGAGTGAAGGTCATCATCGTTAGTGAACTCCTACTAGGACTCTTTGTTAGTCTTCTTGTTGTTGCTTCTTTGACTTTGATGGTCTGGCCAGTGTTGATTTTAACATTCTCATGCTTCGCATGGGACCATGACTTGATAGGTTCTAGTATCATTAAGTTCTAGGTACATGGTTCCATGATCATCAACTTTGGAAGTATAATAACTCACATGGGTAGTGATGGAGCTTTGTTTGAGATACATTTTTAAAATTTTTATTAATGATTAAGTATTAATGACTAAGTAACATTGGGGTAGAAATTACTTTCAAAGATTAGTAAGTACTCTAGTTTGAAAATTTGATTAATTAAAAGTACGTGCATTTTACAAAAAATGGAAAAATTATTATTTAGCTTAAGTGGTCTTCCACTCTTTCAGACCTAGGGTTCTTAAAATAGTTTATCCTCTAAATTTGTTGACCAACCTATTTGATAGCTATTATTTCTTTTTCTACATTAAATAAAAAAGAATGGATCACATATGAAGTTCAAACCTTGACACTAATTGCAATTTCTTTGCTATAGAGGTGAAATGCTATGTGAGATACTTTTGAAGTTATGTGCATTAGACCAAGATTAGCTGAAAGAAAAGCTTGAAAGTCCATTATCATAGGATTACTATTTGATGAATCATATTTTATCTAGCTTTGATATTGGAGCCAAAGAAGTGATGTCATGGCATGTGTGCTAACCTATAAGTATAGTTCTTGGGCACACAGTTTGGGAGTCAACTAATCAATAAAGTAGTCGAACTCTTGTAGATTTATTCCATAGTCTTACAGTTAGTGAGTTCCCGTAGTGTGGATCTGAGTCAGTTGTACAACATCTTATTCAAGTGGCAATGTACCTAAACACATTCCATGAAAAACAAGAAGATCAAGATTAATTCTTATTCATTGTAGCACTTTGACTTAGATTAGATTTATTTTTCATGTAATTTAATTTTCATGTACTTAGTCAATATTTATGTTTCCATGCATATTAATGAATTGGTGGAATGAGCATGACTAGTTTTGAGTGTAAACACGTATTCACTTGGTAACCCCAGCAGTGTTATTGTTTGGTTTGCCTAGTAGCATAGCACTTGGTAATCCTAGTACAGGATATGTGGATTGAGGATGTGTATGGCAAGCTAAGAACAGACACTCATCATCCATAGGCTAGTTTAGAATTTCCTTTCCATTGTTAATTAGGTTAAATAATTGATTTCTTCATTATCATTAGGAGTAGCATAAGGCTGAACAACATCAATTATCATATGCCTCACTTTGGACTAAACCATACATGATAACTAATCTACCACTAGTCCAAGTGGAAAGACAATAAATTGCAATCAAGAAATATCGATCTAGATGCCACAACTAGTTCCATCCATGGAATTCAACTGGATCATGTATGAATGCTTGTGATTTGTATGATTTAGGGTTTAGGGGTACCTCACCACTCATCATTGACACCATTGCTAGGGATGGTTCTAGTTATCTAGATTAGTTATATTATACATGATCATTGTAAATGCATTAATAATTTATTTTTCAAAAAACATTATTAATTCACACACATCATAAACTAACAATAATGTCTCTTTTACAAGGAAGCAATAGTGAATTGTATGAAGAGAACATTCATTGAAGAACTAATAAGATATATATTGAAGGAAATTGGAGTGACTAACCCCATGTAGGTCTTTCCTATGTTCATAACCATCCAGATTACACTCAAGGACTACATTCACCTAAGCCAGATAATCCTAGAGGAGATGAAATAAGTCCTAGGCTAGGGGAGGCCTCAAGGCCTAGGACCTCCTCAAAACCTAGAAAAGATACATCAAGGGACCATGGGGAATACTATAGAAGCCATGGTGACTCTCCCAGTTCCTCATCTTCCTCTTCCTCTTTAACGTCTAGTTTTGATGAAGATGAACATAGATATATAGATCAAGCTTCACTATGGGGTTGAAATAAGGATAGAAATCAAACCTAAGGGAAAAATAAAAGACATCAAAATGAACATAGACAAAATCATCACAATCAAAAAAATAGAAATAGAAATTTTCACCACGACATGTCTGATGATAGTGAACCCTTGTTGGTCATTAAGAGCATGATGCAAATCACAGAGGTAGTTAAAATACTCCACAGGCATCACAAGGAAAGTTGAATTAAAAGGCTTGATATGAATAACATCCCTAAATTTGTGGGAGGCTATCATTTTGATCCACAACATCATTTGCAAGCCTTCCATGATGCTTATGTCTTACACAAAATTGAACGTGGGTGAAAAAAGCTTAAGCTCTTTCCTAGAACACTAATAGATAAAGTCAAAATGTGGTATGGATCATTGAAACCAAATTGAATCTGTTGGTGGTCCACAATGCTAGAACTCTTCAATGAGAAATACCAAACCTATGCAAGAGTGTTCAACCTAAGAAAATAAATCCAAGTGTGGAAGCAAGAAAATCATGAACCCTTGGATAGATACAATTCACTACTACATAGATGTGCTGACCATGATTTCTCTCAAAAAGAGCAAAGTTTCCACATCATAGATGGGATTTGTAATGAAATGAGGGAGACCCTTGGGATTTATGTGTAAGGTTAGTTATATGAACTGAAAGTCCATCAAATACAAATGCTAATTGAGTGGGTGGCAAAAGAAGAAGTAGAGCTATGTAAATTAGAGAACGTAGAGAAAAATAACTGGGATCCAACTCTTTAAAAGAAAAGGGTTGACATCTATGATAAGGAAAAAGAGGTAGCTCTTGATGAGATGATTTCACAACAAACCTTGATAATACAAAAGTCTATCGATGAGCTTGAAGCAAAGCTAGATAAGATGTCAAAATGGATAAATGAGAAATTTACAACTTGCATAGAAATTATAGAGGAGAGAGTAATGCAAAAAAAAAATCAAGTGACCACAACAAAAGGAGAAAAAGGGACCAAGAGACAAGTAAGAGCATTGATCAACAAAAAGGGGAAATGGCTATAGAAGAAGAGGCTATAGACTCAACCACCAAAGAGGATGATGGATGTAACATTTGTATATATGACTATTTGAAGGGCTATTTCCTAGTCATGTTACATCTATATGAGTATTGGGGTTTTGCATTAAATCCTAAGTTCATACAAAAGGAAATGCCTAGGAAATTACCTTATTCATAAGATACTTATAGATAGTTCTACAACAAATCGTACTATCCTAGTGGGACTTCTTACTAGCCTCAACACTATCATCAACTGTAGTGGAAAAATCCATAGTCATGGGGGAGGCCATCATCAAACTAGTGCTACCCTTATTGTTAGTTGAACTCATACAGATATTACGTTCAACAACCTATTTTCCCAATGGATTCTACTTCCTCTACCTCAAATCACTACTACCACTCTCCTGAATATTATCATCCTGCAACATCTTCCATGAGATCACCATCTCACACCTCTGACTCTCCATCATCAAGCTTGAGCTAAAAGAAAAGCTTCAAAGTCTAGTATCATAGGGTTACTAGTTGATGAATCGTATTTTACTAGCTCTAATATTGGAGCCAAAGAAGCCATGTTGGATATTCAATATCATGGCATGTGTGCTAACCTCTAAATATAGTGCTTGGGTGCATGGTTTGGGAGTCAACTAATCAATAAAGTAGCCAAACTCTTGCAATTTATTTTGTAGTTTTAGAAAATAGTTAGTGAGTGCTTGTAGTGTGGATCTGAGTCAGTTGTACGATGTCTTATTTTAGTGGCAATGTACCTAGACACATTCCATGAATGGGAATAAGATCAAGATTGATTCTTATTCATTATAGCACTTTGGCTTAGATTGGATTTACTTTCCATGCAATTTACTTTTCATATGTGATGAGTGGCGAGGTACCCCTACACTCAACCATACGAATACGAGTGTTACACACACGATCCGGTTGAACTCCAAGGACTAAGTGCTTACATGCCTTATGGAACACTTAAGGTTAATCAATCGTTGTCTTCCCAAAGTTACCTGTATTGTCATGGTTGTATGATTAAGTAAGTTTGAGGTATATGATTTTTATAACTTTTATCTTTTTATCGCCTATGCTAAGAGAGGAAAGGGTGAAGAGACTAAGTAACTAACTTTCACTAACTAAGCTTTAATCATCCTACCATCATTATCCATTCCCACTTACCGTACACACCCTAAACTAGTGCAACACTACTGGGATTGCCCCAAACGCTATTTGTTATTGGGTTACCAAGTGTAGCACACATGCTCGAAGCGGTCATACTAAATGCACTTAACTAGGAGTTGAGGGTTGAGAGAGATTAATTATTTAAGAAAGCATTTAAGCATTTAACATTAATTAAATCCTAATTAGCTTAGTCCATGCATTGCAAGGTTTATCAGAAAGTTCTTCTTTATTTCTGTATACAAATGTGTGCTCAGGTATAATTTGCTCGAATAAAGATCCGTTCACTTTGAGACTTCTACTGCGGGCACATGGAAATTATTCTATCTCTAGAATGGTAAAACTGCCAGAGTTTCGCTAAGGGTCTAGATCTAGATGAGTGAACAAGGGAAAACCGCCTCTTATTTATAGAACTAGCAACAGGTTGTGATATCGCATATGTGATATCGCAGGGAACGATGCGATATCGCATACACGATATTGCGTATGCGATATCACGGCCTATGCAATATCGCGGCCTATGCGATATCGTGTCCCATCATACCCCCATGACTGAATGAAAACTTGTCGTCAAGTTCCTTACAAAATATTGGGAAGGTATGAGATTATTGACTTGAATGGAAATAATGGTGAATGGGATGACATGTGAATAGATCATCATTACAAAACATGACAAAACTAGTGTTCATGATAATAAGAGTGAACACTATGTACATTTGACATGCAGCCTTATTTGGCAGCTGAGAGAGAGAGAGAGAGAGAGAGAGAGAGAGAGAGAGA
>MNCI01008809.1:1931802-1958479 GCA_015680685.1 Gnetum montanum
AGAAGTTTGTTGCTTCTAATGCCAAGATTGCACCTTTCATTGTCTATTCATAAGTGCGCCATTGACCTTGTTCCTTGTATAGCTATTTCAGCACCGATTCATTCCAAGTGTTTCTTCTAGATCCAATTCGTTGTTGTATGGTTGCTGTCTACACACACAACACAGTCTTATATTAGCAAGGGTAAATGAATCATAATGCAATTAATACCTTGCTTCGATGTAAGGTACATTGGTTAAGTTGTGATATTGTTGATACAGATCTGGAGATAGAATACTGGTGACTACTCGAGGTGTAGGGGCTAGGAGAAAATCGAAAAAATTGGACCAGGACCCGCATGACTGAGAGAAAATCTCTGATAGTGATAGAATGGAAAAAGATAAGGAATAAGAAAGATGGAGAAAAAGAAACAACAACCATGCCAATAAAATGGATGTCAAATATGGAAATGAACAAAATAATTGGTGATTGCAGAAATGTTTAAAGGAAAGAAATTAATGGATGCACCAAATAGGAATGCCAGTGGGTCCTCCCCAAAGCAGGCTCATGCCCTTAATACCCTGACAATCCCATATTCAAAGAGTCTATAGGCTCTAAGAATTTCATTCGGAGACAAGAGTTAAAGTCTTAACCACAAGAGTTTACAAGAAAGAAAACAATGCATCCACCAAAATATGGACTACTGATACAACCAGGAATGAGGTGATAAATGGAGAAAGAAGGATGGAAAGAAGAGAATGGAATGGAATCTCAAGAACAAGGTGGTGTACAACCCCTTGTGTATTAATGGTTAATGTGACTTAGTAGATCCCATTCCAAATCCAGCCTCAAACAAACCACATTCAGTGACTTCGCATTAATACATTTGGCCCATCCATCCACTTGAAGTAACAAGAATGCCTTCACCATAGAGCCACCACCATTCCGACAAAAAGAAAGAGGAGAAAGTAGAAAGTGAGAAGGGCCTTAGTTAGAGGGAACATGTTTATTTCAGTTTCATAACTAGTGCTTGTAGCCCAAATGATTATTTTGTCTAAGGGGTGTGCTTTGAATTCTCACTATTTTTTTTTTGCATGAGAACCACACCATGCAAAGACTTATTATTTTTATTTGCTCAGCTTCCCAATAATGCGAAAACGTTGAAATAGTAAGAAAAACTCAAGAAGAAAACATCTAAGCANACAACGTTGAAATAGTAAGAAAAACTCAAGAAGAAAACATCTAAGCACCCAAGAGAATGGCCAGCACAAGTGCATCAAATCCCCTTGAAGTCACACCCTTTTCAATCCTTGAGTCCTTCTTTAGTTTGAGAAATACCCAGTCACCAATTTGTTGATAGTTCTTATTATTGGGAAAGGGACTATACAGTTCCAAGCCAAGAGAGACCATAGAAATTTATGGATGCATGGGTGATGTGGACTCATTGCCTGTTATATTAAAAGAACCATATCTTAGTATCAACACCGTAACTTAAAGGTAAAAACCAAACATTAGAAATTAATGGAATATAGTTCATACCATGTTCAAAGAACTTATTAAGTGATGAATCAAACACACGAAGAAATGAAAAAGTATAAACGATGTTGTAAAACAAAAAATAAGAAAAGTTAAAGAAATCTGTAAAACAAAAATGTGTAAAAAAAAAATTTAAAAAGAACCGAGGTCCTCAAATGATCAACATAGGTGGCCATCTTCCCCATGACTAAATTGGAAGGAAGAGATCCGAAATAGTGAGCGAGATCATCCTCTCTCAAATGTGCTATGTGCATAGACCATTCTAGGTTCATGATAAGGGTTGGTCGGTTGCACACAAACTAGTATTATCCTATTGGAGTACTCATTTGACTTTTCTAAGAGTTTCCAACTTTCCTCGATTGGTGGTTTTAGATTAAGGGTTGGAAGTTGGCGACACTCTTACTCTAGTGTAGGGCGCAAGTTGGTCCCCCAGTTAGTTCCATGCATATTGGTGTGTTGCTCTCTTGTTTAGCTATCAACCACAGGGTGTTCTCTTGTTGTGTGGTTTCTACATACAAGAACTTTTGTATGTTAACTTTCTGGGCACACCGGTTGCATGCAGGAGATGTTGAGCGCTCCTGTATGCTATCATCCTCTGTATCACTGTATGTGATGCATGGAACCTTCTTCTTCTCGATCTTTCCATAAGTTTTTTCCTTAGATATTTCCAAGAAAAGATCATTGATTCCTAGGCATGCATTCACGGTACTCAGCCATGCCCTTCCCATTATTATTGGGAAGTCCCCCTTGTCATTTGTTGACTTGTATCACTAGGAAATCAGCTGGGTATAACCAACCACACACAGTGGTAACGATGTCCTCCACTAATCCCAAGGGAATAGTGATGGACTGGTCAGCCAACTCTAAGTGAATATTTCTCTTCTATAGTGGAGGTAGGTTCTAGGATTTATACATTTCCTATGATATCAAGTTGACTCCAGAATCTAAGTCTAGAAGAGACTTACATGGTTCATTGCCAACGACTTGGAGGTAGATTAAGGGACTTCTAGGATTAGAGAGTTTCCTGGGAAGGTGGCCCACCTTTATCTAGTCAGTGATGGTATGTGTTAACATAACCATATGCGTTGAACTCTATTGTTGGTTTGAAGGGAGCTTCAAAGCCTCATTTGATGGAGGAGCGTTTAGAGGCTCAACTGCTTGTGGTTGTGAGAGCTTGTTTGGGCTTTTGGTTCTGAAGAAATGTCTTCTCTTTGTATGGTTGTCAGAACTAGCAATAGGTTGAAGGTTTACAGCTCTCATAGCAGTGCGTTGCTACAGTTGAGTGGGGAGTTCCCCTTGCATTACTGGAGCAAGTGGTAGTGGAGCTATCAGTGTAAGAGTTGCGGGTGGATTTGGAGGATGGTATACATGTGGTGTGTCTCTTCTAGGATAAGGAGTCTTATAGTACTCCCAAGCTTGGTAGTGACGTTGTGGGATCATGTGACCAACATAGTCACTTGGAGAGATTGGCTGCTGCACGTAGTAGCCATATTGATCTGGTTGCCGGTAAGGGTATTGTTGCCTTGGTGGTGGCATCCCCCATGACTGTGGGTATTGCCACTGCTGGTGTTGCACCATAGGTTGTGGTGGAGTTCCACTTGGATAATATGTTAACGGTTGGTGGAACTACCTTGGGTTACCTTGGGAATAAGGTAACCGATGGGGTGCTTGCTATTTGCTAAGTCTCAAGTTGAGTGCATACACCCCAGACTCTTGCAGATGTGAGATTATTGGGCAACATCCCTTAGGATGGTCATATTGGCATATTTCACATCCACCATCATTGTCTATATCTGAATCCACAACCTCTTCAGTGATAGCCATTTTACCCTTACCTTTGTTACGTGCATAGTCCAAATCCCTCTTCTTTTTCTTATCATGGTCACTACTTCACTCCTTAGACTCCTCTACGATTTTTAAAATAGTTTCGAATCTACTATCTAAGGAGTCCCACATTTGATCTACCTTAGTTGACACTTCTGTTGTTAATTTCTAAAGTGGCAAGGTTTTCCTACTCACCAACTCTTCGAGTGGTGACTCATCCTCCTCCTCATAGAATCTTACTCCCCTGTTTCGAAGGGAAGGATTATGGTTATATTCTTCCGCGCTTTCTCTCTTACGTAGCTCTCATTCTTCCTTAGCTAATTGCCCCAAAAATATATAAACCTCATGGGATCTAAGTTCAGATAATCTCCCTTGGGCATATGTCCCAAGGGTTCTCCTGGTTTCATGTCTTAGCCCATCTACGAGATGGCTTAGTTGATCCCATTATGCGTAACCATGGCCTAGGCAACGATGTAGCAATGCATAATATCAGCCCATGGCGGCATCCAAGGATTCATGACTTTCCTACTTCCATCCTTGGATCTATTTTCGTAATTTGGACACTCGGGAATACGTTTGATATTTATCATTAAATAGTTCTAGCATTGTACTCCACCTCTCAATGGTTTCTGATTCTAAGGACTGGTACCAACTTTCCTCTTCTTTTATGAGTGTCCTTGGGAACAACTTTAACTTTTTTCACTCATTCTCAATATTCTACAAGGCACAGGCATCATGAAATGCCTGTAAGTGGTTGTGCGGATTAGCGTTATATCCCCCCTCAAATCGTGGGATATTATTCATGTCTAGTCTCTTGATTCGGCTATATTTTTGGTGCCTTGTAGGTATTCTAATGGCCTTTGTAATGTCTAACATGCTTCAGGTTGCAAGTAGGGGTTCATCATGGTCATCTGTCTCATGGCATCTGTGATGTCTACGCAATTCCCTACTTTCCATTCTTCCATGCCTTGATTCCCTAGAGTGCCCTCATCCTCACTCTCCACTCTCTCGTCGAGGGTTCTCATTTTGCTTATCCTTATCCTTATCCTCACGGTTGGGCTCTTTGTGACTGCGTCTGGATGTGGAAGGAGAGGGTGAATGTTGCGATGAAGGGAAAGAGGAAGGAGAACCATTGCCATGACGATGTTTCCTACCTTCCCTTCAGTGATCTTGACCCCAATCATGATGATGATCAAAATGCTTGCCTTTATCTTGTGTTTTTGTTTCCTCATTAAACACTTGGTGTTCATGGGAATCAGAACCAAGGTTGTGAATCATGGAGCGAAGGTTCTGATACACCACCCCTCACTACCATTAGGAGGGGGAACATCATTTTTCAAAGAACCTATTGAAATAGGTTCACAACCCTTAATTTCTCTTATGACGGGCAAAGAATTATGGGGTCCTTTGCCCTTCAACGATGTGTGATAACTCTCCTACTGTGAATACCATTGACGTTGAGCTTCTATGGGATGCTAGTCCCTTACTTTGTAATTGAGCACAACATACTCAGCGTATAATTGTGAGATGCCAATTTGTGCAAGGGCATGAAGGAGCATGTTGAGGGTAGCTCTGTCTGGAGGCAACACTATGTTACTCTCCAAGTCTCTTCAATGCAGTTGTTCATCTTGATGGAAGAAAAAGGAAAATTTGGGTATATATCCATCATGATGAATATATACCACACTGAATTGTTGAGGTACTGGTGATTCTTAGTTATGTATGTTGTGTCATCGACTGTCTCTAGTGTTGGTCCTAGGCGGTGAAGTGCTTTTGTGTAGAGAAGAAGACATTTTTGTCTTACTTGGTGTGCTATTACCGTTATGTTATATTTTCGTTTGATCAACCCTAAGGGTTTGTTGTAGCTCCCAATGATGTAAATGATTTCCTATGTTTTATATAGTGCACAAACAACTAAGTCCCTAGCAACAACGCCAATGATGAGTGGTGAGGTACCCCTACACTCAACCATACGAATACGAGCATTACACGTGCGATCTAGTTGAACTCCAAGGACTAAGTGCTTACGAACCTTATGGAACACTTAAGGTTAATCAATTGTTGTCTTCCCAGACTTACTTGTATTGTCATGGTTGTATGGTTAAGTAAGTCTGAGGTATATGATTTTTATAACTTTTATCTTTTTATCGCCTATGCTAAGAGAGGAAAGGGTGAAGAGACTAAGTAACTAACTTTCACTAACTAAGCTTTAATGGTCCTAGCATCAGTATTTGTTCCCACTTACCGTACATACCTTGAACCAGTGCAATGCTGCTGGGATTACCAAATGCTATTCGTTACTGGCTTACCAAGCGTAGCACACATGCTTTAAGTGGTCGTACTGAATGCACTTAACTAGGAGTTGAGGGTTGACAGAGATTAATTATCTAAGAAAGAATTTAACCATTTAACATTAATTAAATCCTAATTAGCTTAGTCCATGCACTGCAAGGTTTATCAAAAAGTTCATCTTTATTTCCATACACAAATATGTGCTCACGTACAATTTTCTCGAATAAAGATCCATTCACTTTGAGACTCCTACTGCAGGCACATAGAAATTATTTTATCTCTAGAATGGTAAAACTGCCAGAGTTTTGGTAAGCGTCTAGATCTAGATGAGTGAACAAGGGAAAGCCACCTCTTATTTATAGAACTAGCGACAGGCTACGATATCACGTAAGCGATATTGCAGGGAACGATGTGATATCGCGGCCTATGCGATATCGCGTCCCATCAATGTGCTTAGTCAATACTTACATTTCCATGCATACGAGTGAATTAGCAGAATGAGCATGACCAATTTTGAGCATAAACATGTATTCACTTGGTAATCCCAGTAGTGTTATTTCTTGGTTCACCTAGTAGCATAGCACTTAGTAATTCCAATAGTGGATATGTGGGTTCAAGACATGTATGGCAAGTTGACAATAGACACTCATCCCACGTAGGCTAGTTTAGACTTTCTTGTCCATTGTTAATTAGTTTAAATAATTGATTTCTTCATTATCATTAGGAGTAGCATAAGGTTGAACAACATCAATTATCATATGCCTTTGGACTAAACTATATGTGACAACTAATCTACCACTAGTGCAAGTGGGAAGATAGCGAATTGTGATCAAGACATAACAATCTAGATGCCACAACTAGTCCCATCAATGAAATTTGACTGGATCATGCGTGAACACTTGTGATTTGTATGGTTGGGCATATGGGGTACCTCACTACTCATCAGTAGAATTGGGCTATTACAAGAGTTTTGTTTAGAAGAGCTTATGAGAAATGATGCATTTGGAAGGAGGAGCAAAAGCACACATACATTTCAAGTAGTAGAAGTATAGGGCTAATTTAGGCTTGGTAATTACAATCAATTCTAGGTTGTGTGACATGCACGAGTCGACTAAAGAACTAGAGTGACTTTGGAACAAAATAAATTTGATATCATTTAGTGATAGGACCTCTCATGGCAAGCTTTGAAGTTGCTTGAGGACAAGACAAGCAAGGCCAAAAATAATAAGAAGTAGGATAAGCCCTAGCTTGAATGTCTCTATAATGATTCCAAACATTGGTGCCTCACTAGGAAAGAAAAGAGCATTCTTTAGCTCTTCAAGGTTGGGCAGTTTAGGCCCCACACCAAGGAAACCCATGTTGCATCTAAGAAACTATTAAGCTTCATCCAACAATAGTTTAGTAGCTAATTGCAAGACATTTTATGCAATGTCATTATTGAGGTTCTAGTTATGCTCAAGAATGATCACCTTAAGGACCTTGACAAGAAGAATGAGATTGAGAAGCTTCTTAACACTAGCTCTTTGTAGTAGTTCATGTAACTTATGTTTATGGAGAAACTCATCAGTGATTACAAGGATGCTGATAATGCTACTATGGTGAGTGCCTTTATTGAAGCCTTAGATGATGACATTAGTGTTTTTATTGAGTTCAATGATGATGACAAAAACAATAAAGTCGCACATGCAACAATATTGGTGACTTGGCATAGTAAGGGTATGATGGCTAGCACAACATAGCTTATGTAACACATGAGAGAATTTTAGTGGTGAATAGCACAGTGTGTGTTGCAAACTACAAAGAGAATAGTGATTTTCACAACAACAAAATGTGGATTAGATGGGGTAATGCAAGGATGGAAAAAGATAACAAGCACAACATTGTGGATGTAGGCATTATGGTGGAAGAGCAAGTAAATGAACTCACATGGTGGAGGTGGCATAGGTGTTGTGAGACTCATGGGGACTTGAGGGGTGTGCATAGTAGAGGTGTAACTTAGCTTAGCACGGTGTGAGTTACAAACCACCACTTAGAAGGCTAAAACCATAGTTGTTGACAAGTAGCTTAGTGAGGATTTTATTTGTATTTATTTCCTCCAACCTTCTTAACCCATGTGACGCTATAATCAACATAACTTTATAGAAAAAAAATAAATTTTGTTTACTATAAAAAATTGTTTAGCTATAACATTTTTTAATTTCTTGTTAGCTCATGTTATTGGTAACTTTGTGAGAAGTTAGAATCATGAAGGTATTATGTCATTTGTCTCATTCATGGCTTTGATTTCATTTTCTAAACATATAATTAGTTACTAGTGCTCTCTTCCTATTAGTCATAATCTTACTTATGGCCGATAATCTTATGTTTGGTTTTTTTATACTTTAAAGTGTAGCAATTTAAGTCTTATGAGTAGTTTTTCTATGATGAAAAAGAATATATTTGTAGTTATGTCATGATTAACTAAAATTTTGGCTTTCCTCTTCTCTTTTAATGAGTGTTGATGCTTTTGCTTATGTTATTTATTGGTGGTATAATAGAATGGAGGAAGTCAAATGGGTAGTGAAGGTGAACAATCTAGAATAGCCAAGTTCCAAAAGGCAGAAGGTGTTGGTGAAAGTGGGGGGATTAGGAGTTGGTGATGGAGGAAAAGAGGGTCTTATAAAAGAATAGGATCTTCCAAAGCTCTTAGCCTTCAATTTACCTAGTTTGAAATCTTCATTCCTTCCTAATTTGTGTTTTGTATCCATTGACTTTCTTTCTAAGTAAGAACCTGTTATTCCTTTTGAGTCTATCCCTTTTATGTTAGTCTCAGATCAATTTTCTAATGAATAGAAGGCTCTTGTAAGAATCTATCTAGTTGGTTGACAAAATCAAAAGCTTATTACAAAGCTAAGTTTTATGTTTTATGTACTATTTATTCTCATATTTCTATTATAGATAGTTGATATGATTTTTTAGTTTATTTTTAAGTGTGTATGTGATGAGTGGAAAGGTACCCCTATGCCCAACCATATGAATCATAAGAGTTCATGCACAATCCAATCAAATTTTGTGGATGGGACTAGTTATGTATCTAAATTGTTATGCTTTGATCATAGTTCGCTATCTTTCCACTTGGACTAGTGGTAGCTTTGTCACTTATGGTTTAGTCTAAAGTGAGGCATTTGATGATGTCTAATCCTATGCTGCTCTTAATGACAATAAAGAGATAAATTAATTACATTAATGAACAATGGAAAATAGAATCTAAACTAGCCTATGTGTGATGAGTATCTGTCCCCAATTGTCCGTACACACCTTGGACTTCATATAGCTACTGTTGGGATTGACAAGCATACGTCACTAGTTTTTCCAAACAATACATTGCTGGATTACCATGTACTTACACTTAAGCACTCATGATTAATTTGTACTCATTCCACTTAATGATAGGAATATTAAATAGTAATAAATGAAAATATTAACTAAATAAAATAGTAAATAATTAAATAATTAAAGCAATAATAAATCTAAGTGAATGTTGCAATGATGGAAGTAATCTTGATCTTTATTTTTGGTCATGTAACATGTCCAAGTATGTCACACTTTTAATAAGAATGCTATACAATTACAAACATCACACTTCGGTTATGCATTGGGAAATAATAGGACTAAAAATCAACAATCTATGAAGAAGCTAACTGAAAATAGAAAACTAAAGCTTCCTCAACTATGCACCAAAGTGTTATGTTTATAAGCTAGCATGGAAGAGATTATATTGGATTTCTAGCATCCCTTCTTGGGACCTGATATCGAGTATTTGATATTGGAGCCCTTAATATCAGATATCTAATATTGGGATTGACATAATCATACTCAGCATACCCCCATGACTGAATGAAAACTTGTCCTTGAGTTAAACAAAACAAGGAATAATTTTTTTACAAAACTGTTAGAAAGATATGGAATTATTGAATGACTAGACAAACAAACAAATGGACTTATACATGCTGCAATGATGCTTCACAAAAATTTGGACATAATATTACAAGACACAAAATCAGAGAAACTCATGTAGTTCTTAGAGGTGGTGGCTCTTCCATTAGTCACTTCCCTTTGTTGCTAGGCTTCTAAAATTGGTAATGGTTGAGGAGTGTCTACAACATTTCTTCTTTCGTCTATGGGTCTTATACTATCTAGGTTGTTGAACCAATGTGTGTTGGCATTAGTACGTTCCAAGGGCATGGTAGCTACAAACTTTTGTCACTCTTCTTTAAATTCCCTAGACTTTTCTTTGAATTTATGATAATTTGTGAGTCTTTTGGCCAAGTCTAAAGTGACATCCTTTTATCCATGGTATCGAGTTTTAACCACTTGAGGTTCTGAGTTTGCAACGTGAAGTTTTTGCAGAGCGACGTTTTTGTCTACAAACTCTTTTTCATATAATGCATAAGTGGTTGCTACCTATTTCTCTAGCTTGCTTCTAGGTTGACTTGCTATTAACATGGCAAGGTTGGCATATTTGAGGTTGGCCAACACCATGTATTCATTCAAATCTTGAATCTGTAGGTCTCTATTTTTTAGTTTTACCTAATGGACTCGTGCATAGCTATCCAAAAGTGGTTGCCACTTAGGATTTTATATTGACATTGACCCAATGTGGGCTTTGGCCATCTGGATTTCTCTTTCATTTATTTGCTTGTACATGCCTACCTAATCATAGAGGTCTTCTTTCAATTTTTCATGTTTCTTGGTCTCATTTTGCCACGTTGCGAACTTCTGTCAAATGGTGTAGACCTCCTCCATTGAGAGGATTCTATTTTCTTGGGCTAGTTTATTGATATCCTAGTTGATCCTCATCAGTTATCCTCTTAACTAATGGACACTTTCTTCCAGAAAATTCTTTTATTTTTCAATAGTGGTTAATCATGAGTTTTTTATTGTGAGCTGTTTATTTTCTTCTTGCATGGTGGTTAATGCCTTTTTATGAGCATAAGATTGTGCATCAATAGCAAAGGCATTCCAAACCACCTTCTCCTTTTCTTGCTCTAGAAATTTATTTTCCTTGATCAATTTGTTGAGATAATCTATTCTAAATTTCTCTAGCTAGTTAGGCACAATAAATCAGGCAGGATCCTATCATTCAACTCTCAGGGCAGCCAACTCTTATTACAAATGTTACACCTCTACTTTTGCATGTTCAGCCTTGACCTTAGCCATAACTAGCATTCCTTTGGTGGTTATGAGGTTCGACTGTGCTAGAGTGACATCACTTGGGATGTCAAACAAGGTGGTCATCACTTACCATATCTATAGCAGTTGATCTAACACATCCTCATGTGCCGTAGGAGTCATCGAAGTCTCAGCAAGCATTTGTGCATCTCTAGTCCCAGTTAGATCTACTGGGGACACAACAGGCACATTGAATGATTCCTTGATGTGATCCATTATTACTTCTGCTACACCTGCCACATCTTGATGCTACATTACGACTACTGTGGCATATTCTTCCATCTCAAGCATCACTTGGAAGGATGTAGCGTTACTAGAGATTTATCTAGACCACTAGGATTCTCCTCCTGATTGCAGTGAAATCTACCTCTTTATTGGATTTTCCTAGATGATCGATTGCATGGCATCGTCGATGATTCTAAAGAGGCTAGACTCCTTCCTACTTCCCAAACTTAATGTTTTGGAAATTTTCCAAAAATGGCTCATTGTCGGCCTATAGTCTTGTGGTGGCGAAGGTGGAACTTATGGCTTGCAATGTTGTTCATGCTCTTGTTCAGCTTCTTTCTTAGGTTTTACTTCCTTCTCTGATTCTACTTCTTCACCAAGGTCTTTCCTTGGTGCTGTTGGTTTAAGTAATTCCTAGGGATGTCATTTGTGTACCCTAGGATTCTAGTGCACTTACATAAATTCTAGATGAGGCAAGGGAATGGAAGTGTTGGCTTCCCTGCCTTCTCTTCAAATCGCCTTTGAATTTCTATGCAGTATAACTAGGGAAGGTTAGCCATGTATTTACCCATTAGTATGGCACTTCCCTTGGCTACATATGTAGAGGTCCTATTCATCTCTTTTTTAGGAAAGAGGTGATATGTTCCTATCTTGAAATAGGTCCTCTCCTCCAAAGTCAGTTTATGATATGCTTTGTCATCCTTTTCGTACACCCACATTAGCCACAACTTTCTAGTGTTAGGGTTAGATCTTGTATACATATGAGTTAACTTAGCACCCTCATTTTGTAGATTGAGAGCTTCTATGGGTACTTTGACCTAGAATGAGAGATTGACTTCACAAATGTTGATAGTGGTGCCTTCGTCTTTGTTGTGCCAGAATTGATACGTTTCACCAAGATACCACTTGTTGCTATCTAAAAGAATAGGCCACAATAATGATAGCTAAAGTTGCATCTAAATTTCTTCTAGAGAAAAATCCATAAATAGGCTGAAGTTCATCTCCATGATGACTATGGTCAACATAGATTTTTCTTGAATTGCTTCAAGGAATTCTGCAGACAACATGAGACGCTATCTCTGCATGGGAGCTTGGGGTTCTATGGCCTCTCCTTGGACTGACTACATAGTAATAGGAGCCTCTTGATGAATGCTAAAGGATTGGGGCTCCTTCTCCTTGTGCTCTGCTTGCTTACCTTGCTGGCCTTGACCACCTCATGGGCACTTGGTTGCTCACTGTGAATGTTCTCCTTATGCTCCTCTTTTTGGGGCCATCTGCAATCAATCAAAGATTGTATGTTACTAAGGTGTTTTTATGTATCATTAATAGATGTATATCTTAGTCATGGACTTAGTTTCATTAAGTTCTTTAGTTCATATGATCGCAAAGTTAGAAAAATTTTCAAAAAAGTAATTATCTCCTTGTATGACCTTACACAATTATTTCCTTTTTCCTTATGTGTGGCTTATTATGATGGTTATGGTCCCTTTGGTGGAGAAATTAAGGTTTCTGACATTAATGCAATTGATTGTTCATTATAACACTTAAGGTTTTTAACACTCTTACCCTTATAATATGCTCTAGGAAATAGTACATTTTGGAAAATAGGTGCAAGTTTCTTATGCAAGTACCCCCCCCCAAATGACTAACGTGAATGCTCCAGGTTCAAATAGGTTCTAATGACACAGAAATTGGAGTAGTAAAGAGCCAAATATCATAAGTTTTAGTTGGTTGTGTAGAGCTTTGAGTTGTGAGAGAAAATTTGAAAAACTCCCCTACTTGAAAATGATGAGAATGGAGTTTAGGCACTATGGGAGTGATATATATAGGTTTTGTGCAACCCAATATTGAGTATCTGACATCACGTCCAACTCAATATCAGGGTCCATGGATGTGCATGTAATGAGGGTACTGAGCATCAATATCAGGGTCCATGGATGTGCATGTAATGAGGGTACTGGGCATGAGAAATGAAGCTCTGTAATTGGTCAAAAGGTTTGAGGTTAGGTCCATAGTTATGGGGTAAGTGGGAAGTCAGTTTTAGGCACCAAAAGCGCAAGGAGGTGGGGTTGTTGACATTAAAAGTTTTAGAAGGTGTAAGAAAAAGGGTGTGAAATAGATGTTGTGAAACAGATCAATTACATGATGAGGAAATTTAATAATTAAGTGCTTGGAAAGTGAAGAATTATGTGGTTGTGTTAAACAAGTACAAGTTACAAAAGTCACACAAGTGATTTCTCCCCAAAGTAGGCTCTAGCCTATGGTGCCCTTGTGTAACCACACCTAAAAATGTTCATAGGCACTAAAGAGGTTGAATGCAATGCATACCTATGCAAAAAAACACACAAGTGAAAACCACAAATTTGAGATAATAACTCTATGCTACACAAACCCACAAATGAGAATCCTATGGATAATAAGATGAGATGGACTATAGAAATGACTTCAGAAATTGGGACGTGAGGTGTCTTACCCAAGGCATAATAAAATCCTTGTGTGTTATTAATGATTAAATAATCATAAGCCCTTCTTTTCAAGATTCAAACCAAGTTCAAACCACATTTTAGTGAAATCACATCATTTCATCACTTTGGTTGATAACTATAAGACTATCATAGTTGCAAAGAGTAACATTACTGGGCATGTTGTCTAAGGGAGGAGCTTATTTATTGCACATGTGTTTTTTGGAGGTTTTGAGAAGTCACCAACCTTTAGGCATGGGTACATGTCTTTGTTGTCAGACCCTTAGAAATTTATTTAGTGCCTTATTATGTGACTCTTACTCCCATTGTTGTTAGATATACAAGGATATAATTACAACTGAAGTAACATGATAGAACATATAGAAGTGGCCAACCCCCCCCCACAAATCCCCTTGATGTCACACCCTTTACATTCCCCATTGGTTCTACACTCTTCTACCTAGACACAGTGATTATGAATTTATTTTTAGGTTGGATGATGAAAAGAATATCATTATGACCAGGGTAAGAACCTCTTATTAATGGAATGAGTGGATGGATGATGTGGTCTCACTATCCAAATAATCAGTCCCTTATGACTCAACAACATAAAGAAAACCTTGCCTCAATGGGCTACATAATTTTTTTATTCATAAGTGAGATTACATGAGAAAGAAAATGAAAATAATAAATAGAAAAATTTGGAAGGAATAGGAAAAATTGTATCAAGAAATAAGAAAATGACAAAAAATTGTAAAACAAAAAGATGGAAAACACTTATGAATCCTGAAGATTAGAATGGGGGGTATCCCCCACAACTAAACATTTGGCTATGACAAGGATTAATAAGCAAATAGATAGGATCCATGAATATATAAAAAATTGGTAACCATTCATTTCCTAGCCACTGGGTGTGTTTTGATGTTGTGGTGGCTAGGTAGATAAAGCATTGGTCACACAGTTAATTGTTAAATGTATGGTGGATCAAGATATGAGGTGTGTTAACATGATGGATGTTTGGTGCACGATTTCATCCTTGATTATGATATGGTATGCATGGATTTTTTGGTCTTCCCATGCTTGTAGATTCATTGCTTGGGTTTGGAATTGGAGTAATGATGAATGGTAGCTCTTGTGTATGATTAGAGACGATGGTAGTAAAAAGAAAGGCATTGCACTAGATTGGCATTATGCTAGTTCAGATGATGTGGTCGGTCCATGAGTGTTTTGCTTCCACTTGCAGACCTTCCTAAAGAAAGGATGTTTTTGAGTTTATAGTGGGAACCTACTGGTATCAGCATTTCTATGCACATTCACAACACAAGTGGCATTTGTTTGTGGATAGTGTGGTGCTAAACCTTCCTATGTTGCTAGCGGTGATGTGTGATGAGGTGGAGTATGAGAGTATTGAGGGTAGGATGGATGGTAAGAGGCATTAGGTGGTGATCCCCTAGGGATGTCATGGGTTGATGGTACTCAAGAGAGTGATAGTGGTGATTTGAAGTAGAGGACATAAAACTAGTTGGGGAAATAGGGTGTTGAACATAATATCCATGTAGTTTTAGTGGATAGGAAGGATAGGGCTAATTTGATGGTGGCCTTCCCCATGACTATGGTTGTTGCCACTGCCGTTGATGATAGTGTTGAGGCTAGTAATAAGTCCTCTTAGGATAGTATGATTGGTTATGGGGCATGTGCTTGTGTACAAACTTTAGGTTTAATGCACTTGCCCAATGCTCATGTAGATGTAACAAGACTAGACAATGGTCCTTCGAATGGTCACATATGTAGATGTCACATCAATTATCTTTGTCTGTGGTTGAGTTTATAGCTTCACTTTCTTCATCGATTTTTCTTATTTGTTGAAAAGTGTTCCTAGCTATTTCTTGGTTTTGTATCCATTGTTTATTGTGATTACCTAGTTTGTGTTGCATGATCTTCTCCTTGATCATCTCATCAAGAGTTGTAATGTTTGCATATATCCATTCTGACATCCTATTAAACTTTGCTTCAAGTTCATCAATAGAATATTGTATTAGCAAGGTTTGTTGTGGGATCACCTTATTGAGAGTGGTCTCATATGGACCTAATTTTGTTGAAGATTTGAGTCCCAATGATATTTCTTGACATTCTTCCATTTACATATCTCTCCTTCTTCTTTTGCCACATGCTTGATTAGTTCTTGGATCTGAGGGGTTCATAGCTTGTATAATTGACTTGGGGCATACATCCCAAGGGTCTCCCTGGTTTCATTATGAAGCCCATCAATGATGTGGAAGAGTTTCCTTTCCTCAAAGAAACCATGGCCCGAGCACTTATTCAATAGGCAATAATATCTACCTAAGGCCATGTCCAAGGGTTTGTGTTGTTCTTTCTTCCATCCTTGGATTTGTCTCGTCAAGTTGGGCACCCTCGCATAGGTTTGGTATTTCTCATTGAAGAGTTCCAACATTGTGGACCACTGTTGGATTGAATTTGGTTTCAATAACCTATACCACACTTTGGCTCTATTGATTAATGTCCTAGGAAATAGCTTGAGATTTTTCCATTCACTTTCAATGTTGTATGAGATAAAAGCATCATGAAAGGCCTATAAATGATGTTATGGATTTGAATCATAGCCTTCTAAAAAATTAGGGATAGTATTCATATCAAGCTTGGGTAGGCAACTCTCTTTGCAATGATTGCAAGATATCTTAACTACCTTTGTGATCTATATTAGGCTCTTAGTGGCCAACAAGGGTTCATTGTCATCAAACAGGTTATGAGGGAAGTTCCTATTTAGTTGATGATGATGATTTTGTCTATGTTCATGTTGATAATCATGAGTGTTCTTGCGAGTCATTTTTTGTTTCTATTCTAACCCTTTAGTGGAGCTTTATCTTCATACCTATGTTCATCTTCATTAGAACTAGACGTTGAAAGGGAAGAGGAAGATGCAAAACTTGAAGGATTACCATGGCTTCTATGGTGTTCCCCAGGGTCCCTTGATTTATTCTTTTTAAATTTTGAGGAGGTCCTGGACCTTGAGGCCTCCTTTAGTCTAGGACTTACCTCATCTCCTCCAAGGTTATTTGCCTTAGGTGAATGTAGTCTTTGAGTGTCATCAGAGTGATCATTAACACAAAAAATCCTTGCATAAGGTTGGTCACTCCAATTTTCCTCACCATATATCTCATTAGTTCTCCAATGAATGTTTTCATTATATACTGCATTATCACTTCCTTATGAAAGAGACATTGTTATTAGCTTATGGTGTGTGTGATTTAATATTTTTTGAAGGATATATCGTTAATACCTTTACAGTAATCATGTATGATATAACTAATCTAGATAACTAGCACCATCCTTGACAACGACGCCAATGATGAGTAGCGAGGTACCCCTACACCCAACCATATGAATCACAAGTGTTCACACACGATCTCATCAAATTCCATGGATGGGACTAGTTGTGCATCTAAATTGTTATGCTCTAATTGTAGTTTGTTGTCTTCCCACTTGGACTAGTGGTAGCTTTGTCACGTATTGTTTAGTCCAAAGTGAGGCATATGATTATTTCTAATCCTATGCTGCTCCTAATGACAATAAAGAGATAAATTAATTCAGCTAATGAACAATGGAAAATAGGATCTAAACTAGCCTATGTGTGATTACTATCTATCCCCAACCATCTGTACACACCTTGGACTTTATATAACTATTGCTAGGATTGCCAAGCGTACGTCATTAGGTTTGCCAAATGATACACTATTGGATTACCAAGTACTTACATTTAAGTGCTTGTGATTAATTCATACACATTCCACTTAATGATAGGAATAGTAAATAGAAATAAATGGAAACATTAACTAAGAAAATAGTACATAATTAAATAATTAAATCAATAATAAATCTAAGTGGATGTTACAATGATGGGAGTAATTTCAATCTTTATTTTTGATCATATAACATGTTTAAGTACATCACACTTGAATAAGAATGTTGTACAATTACAAACATCACATTGTGGGCATGCATTGGGAAATAACAAGACTAAAAATGAACAATCTACGAAGAAGCTAACTAAAAACTGAAAACTAAAAGTCCATCAACTATGCACCCAAGTGTTGTATTTATAGGCTAGCATGGAAGAGATGATATTGGATATCCAACATTACTTCTTAGGACCCAATATTGGGTATCCGATATCAAGGCTAACATAATCATGACTCATTAGTATGCATTTAAAGTTGTAAGTTGTTGGAAGTTCTTAAATTATGTAAGCATTCAATTTTTAAATTACTAGTATATTTTAATAGTTATTTAAATCTATTTTTAATTTTAGCAATTGATGCTTTTTTGTTTATATTCATTTTATGCCCCCTTTTGGGTATTCACTTCAAATCTACAAATTGTATGATAATAAAGTTTACAGGTATTTAGTTTATACTACTTTTGGTCTTTAATGCTTTTGAAATTATTGAATTGTATTAATTTGAGAGATTATTTCATTACTCTTAGTTGCAGATGTATTAGGGAAAACTTTGATTTTGGCATTGTCACCATCATAGTTTGAGAAACGTGTTAAAGATAAAAATATGGTGCCACTTGCCTTAGGATCCAAGAGTTTTTAATGGTAGTTTCCTATGATACTCTATGCAAATCATGGGAACAATTATGTATCAATTCACATGAGAGGCTAATATGAAATTGCCTCATCATAGGTGCCAGTCTAGCTTAGGATGTGACATTGTATTTTTGTTTTTTAGTCATATCTTTTATTTTTGCGAACTTTCTTTTGATTGCTCTTATTTTAAATTTTACAATTTGACATGTTATTAGAGCTATGTTCTTTAATTATCCTAGCATTCTTTAGCTATCAATTCATTGCTATTATTCTTGTTTTTGCATGATCATTTTGTTGCATTTTTCCCTTTACAGTTATCGTGTACAATTTGTTCATTGCATTTTTTATTGGTGTGTGATTTGATCATCATATTGGCTCATTGTTATTACATTGCAAAATTTATTCATAATCAATTGACTACAATGGCTTTTGCTCTTGGACATAGATATTACAAAGGAGGATCTTGTATTGTAAATGCAAATTTGATACCAAATGATTAATCATTGTTGGTTGGGATGCATCAATGCAGATGCATTGACATGATCTTGTTAATGCATACCTATTGATGTGTACTTATCGACACATGATTTGATGCATCAATGCATACGCATTGATGGTGTGTCTAGTCTTGTCTATGTAAATGCACATACCCATCACATTTAAGGTATTTGTTCATTAATATCATAGTAGAGCTCTTACAATTTGTTCTTTTGAGAGTTAGAATATTTTCTAAGTGCCTGTAATAGGAGTTGAGGAGTGTACAGATATTTTTTCAAGCATTGATGTACCTGGACACTTTGATGTGAACAACAATAAAGATGAGCTTCTTAATAAACCTTGCATCACTTGGAATTAGCATAATATTTACTATTATGCAATTCACTTTCATGCATTTAATTAATTAATTGAATACGAATGATTAATGCACATAAGTATGACCACATCAAGTAGAATTTAACGCTTGGTAGTCCTAGTAGCATTTACGCTTAGTAACCCAGTAGCATTGCAACATGTTCAGGATGTGTAGAGTAGGTGGGAATGGATGCTTATGTTAGGATTACATTAAGGTGTTAGATAGTTTATAGATTAATTAAGTATTTAATTACTTTATTTTTGCCCTTAGGATAGATAGATAAAAATATTAAAGTTATACAAATCATGTGCCTTAGTTACACTTAACCGTACCATTGTACATCCACAAGTCGAACTGAGAAGAAAATGATCACGTCCTTAAGTTCACTACCAAGATAATATGTACTTAGAGAGCTAAAGTCTACAGAATTTGACTAGATCACTTAGTGAAAACTAGTGATTCATATGGTTGAGTGTTGGGATTGCTCATTGCTCATCATTGGCATCGTTTCTAGGGACTTTAGTTAGCCACGTGTTCTACCTAGGAAGTTAGTGAAATTATTCAACAACATTATAAAAAACCTTATAGTCAAAATAATTAAGCACAATAATAATAACAAAAGCATACTATTTCCTAAATACTAACATGACTTCTTTTTGCAGGGAGAGCTCCCTACCACTTTTTATAGGCAATTCCAATCAGCAAAGACAAGAAGGCTTGAAACCACCTATGCCCTAATAATGTAGAGTGGTCTATATGCATTCAGATGAGTACACTTAATATTTCACCTTCATCTTGCACTAGGATGAATAATTGTGGTGAAGCGACATTGAGGAAAACATTGTATTTCCTCTCGATCAATTAGTTCCTATGATGTTGCTCCACAATTTCATGAGATTGGGCATTACAAGACTCAATGCTGAGTACGAGTTGCAAGATCATTCCTATTAAGATTATCATCCCATAGAGACTAAGAAAAAAGAATGGTAGATGGAAGCTTGTTATGAGGCATCAAAAGATAAATGGTTCACAAACCCCCTATTCCTGTTGGGCCAAAATGAAGGGGAAGACCTCTTCTTAGGAACTTTTTGATACACTAGCTCTCGTCCTCTCCTTGATGAGAAGGCCCTCAATTAGCATCTACAATCCACTGTAGATAATCTTGGTTCTAGGAAGAATAAATCCCAAGACCAGAAGGCCTCAAAGGAAGGGAATCAAGGCAAGAACAATGATAAGTAAGCACAATAATAATGACAAACATGGTGATTATGGTAGGGATCAAAGAAGAGGGAGTAGCAGAAATCATTATGGTGTTGGCTTTCCTTCCTCTTCACCTTTGTTATCCTTATCTTCTTCCTCCTCCAATTCCAACTAAAGCTGCATGGGGAGAGACTATGATGGAGGTGATTGATGAGACAGAGATGATTGTAGATCCTACCAAAATAGTAGAGACCAGAGATGTGGGCAATCAAGGGAGGCCCACCACAGAGGAAGAAGGGATAGCAGAGGACATCATAGACATCATAGCCATCATAGGGGCCATGACTATGATGAGCCTCTTATTACCACCAAAAACATGCTGAACATTGTAGAGGCTATGAGGATACCAACAAGGCATGTGAAGGATAGCCATATCAAATGGTTGAACATGAATAATATCCATAAGTTTGAGGGATGATATAATTTTGATCCATAGAATCATCTCCAAGCCTTTCATGATGCATGTGCCTTACAAAACATGAAAAAAATGGTAAAAATTGAAACTGTTTCCCAAGACACTCATTAAGAAGGCTAAAAGCTGGTACAAGTTCATAGAACCAAAATCAATCCAACGATGGAATAAAATGCTTGAATTATTCAATGATAAATATTAGACATACTCCTAAGTATCTAAATTGAAAAGGTAGATCGAAGGTTGGAAACAAGGCATACATGAATCCTTGGATGCAACCATGGGTAGATATTACTCATTGTTGCATTGATGCCCAAGCCATGGATATTCTCAAAGAGAGTATCTACACCATATCATAGATGGCCTTCGAATAGAAATGAGAAGAACTCTTGGGGTCTATGCCCAAGGGAGGCTTTCAGAGCTAAGGGAATTTTAGATCCAAAGGATAATTAAGTAAGTGGCCAAAGAAGAAGGTGAGCTAAAAAAAGGAAAAGTGCAGAGGAGTACAACTAAGACTCTTCCATTCATAAAAGGAAGGTCTAGTTTTGTGAGAATGAGAAGGAGGCACCACTTGATGAAGTGGTGTAATGAAAAACCTTGCTGATAAAAAAATATGTTTTTAAAATATAAACCAAAGTTGATAAAATGTGGAACTCTTTAGATGAAAATTTTGAAACTACTCTCAGAATTTCTAAAGAGACCAAAGAGCAAGGTAGTGGTTGTAATAGAAAGAGAAACAAGAAAGTTGAACATGCCCATCAGAATGATAAGGGAAAAGTTGCTATAGTGGACAAGGTTGCAGATTTTGAAATAGATGATGAAGGGTGTGACATATGCCAATATGAACATCCTAAAGGATGTTTCCTAGTTATATCACACTTGGAAGAATCCGTGGTATATGCATTTAATCCTCGTTTGGTAAAATGACAAATACCTAGGAGGTTGCCTTATTCTCAAGGTAACTACAAGCAGTTTCACCAATAGGCCTACTATCCGAGTGGAGCACCACCTTAACCTCACAAGTAGTACCAGCAATGGCAACATCCACAATCATGGGAGATGCCACCACCAAGGTAGTAGCACCTTTATCATAAACTAGATTCATATGGATACTGAAACACTGTGAAAATTTTGAGGCCTCGATAGTTTAGTGAACAAACTGGTGACTCAAGTGAAGGGTTGCAACAAAGTGAGGCATGACAAGTTCCTTTTTAGTCGAAGGTCTGTCTCACCACGTTGCGCAGCATAGCACAAGTGAATTCCAGAGGATGGAGCAAAGCGACAAAAGCACAGCGGCCAAGCTTCAAACTTCGCAAGATATTTGTTGCAAAAATCTTAATTTTTGGCAAATTACGCTGTATTACGCTACATAGCGTAACATCACATTGTGCAACGTAATATCAAAGACAGCCCACCGTAGCATCTAGGATGGAAAGCATACAAGACTTCAACAGCCTGGCAAAAATCTCAAGTCCTAAGCAATAGTTTGCAGTATAATGCACGTCTCAAAGAGTTTTCTTTTCTGGTTAAAGGGCCCATTACGCTGCTTTACATAGCGTAGCGTAGTAAGAACCCTGAAAAAAGATAGAAACAGAGGAAACGCAGCAACAACACTTTAACTTTTACAGTTTTGTCTTTTACGCTGAATTACGCTACTATGCGTAATTCAGTGTAATGCAGCATAATTCAAGTAACGACAAGCCCATCATATGCCACAATACACTCTCCAACGTATTACAGTGTAATCAAAGGACAATCTAGTGCCAAAGACTGCACGAGGGTAGTTTACGACGCGCCACGCAGCATGGCATCGTAAGCTTCAATGACAACAAATTGAGTCAATGGAATTTTATGAGTGCAGGACGTGCATCACTTAAACCACGTTTCTCTCTTGATCTTAACCTTATAAATGTTCCAGTTGATGAAGATCAAAGGGTGGGCAAAATTTTTTTTTTCTTTCAAGACTAGCAAAAGAGCAAAGGAGAATCAGCGATCGTGAGAACATCGGAAGTGATTGACAAGAATTCTTGGTCAGAAACAATTGGCTACCAGATATTCTCTCATAGATCTGACTTCCTTGCACCAAGATTGGCTAGATCAAGGTAGATTGATTCTCGCTTATTTCATCTTTGTATAACTTTCTTGTCACTGGCATATGCTTTGTCCAAACTGAAGCCTGCTTGAAGTCATTATATCAAATGTATTATTTTCATAAATTAAATCTCAGATCTTATGACCATATTATTTGTCAAATCTGATCTCTTGCACCCTAGTTAGACAGATTTGGCAATCTTACCTAAATCGTTTGCATTATCTTCAATTACTTTCGGGATAACAACATTACATCGTTTCATAAAGAAACTACATTTTGCCATCGACATTATTATCAAACCTTTTACTAATTAAATATGTCCTTGTCTGATTGACAAGACTATTCAGGGCACCTCGGATTCGTTTTCTCCAGCATGGTCCTCGCATGGATCCGGGGTTAGAACTGTGTACCACAGATTTCCATTGGTATTTCCGTCATTACAGTTTTCTGGCACTAGATGGGGGTCCTTCATAGCCGATCCACATTTTATGGGTAGTCTCGTAAGCTATTTGTACCCATTGTCGATCAACATAAATGTAATACCTCCAAGGTTGTTTATGAAATCGTGTGGTATAGATCGGTCACTTTGACGATTCCTTTGGAATCCTACGAGATACAAAGGCTTGATTATTATCTTAGTTCACATTTTTTGTCCTAATTTTTATCTTTTATCATCATTATTTTGAAAATGGTTACATCAACCACAGCTGTTGACACTGCCAATCTCAAAAACCCTTGGACTCTGCAAGCTATGCCCCCCGTGGTTGAGCAACCAACTAGTCCAGTGCGACCACGCTGCTCCCTTAGGCTACAAAACAAGGAGCCGGAGGGACAAGCTTAGTGCAGGGAACACTACAATTTCCTCTGCGCTAAGCTAGGGGCAAATCTGCCTCTCTATCCACAAGAAGTTGAGGAAAAATGAGAATACAAGCTCATGTATTGCGATGGGAAAGAACTCATTCCTACGCCTACCACTTTCATACCCTTGATAGATCAACAAAGGTGTGTCATAGATCAAATGTTGATGGCACAGACATCGCCAGAAGAACTAGAAACCATGTTCTGTGAAGAAGTGCTTCATGATGGATAGGATGATCTAGAATCCCACTCTGAGGGAGGCAATCGTGCCGATTTCACCATGGCCACTCCCTCAACAACGTCTTGTATAAATCCGTTGTTCATGGTCACTACACCTTTTTCTAACACAGATCAAGTCCCGCGTTCACCACGTTTACATTTTTATTCTCCGACTATCTTCCCAGGTGAGGGTTCATCACAGATCATTCCTCAACAGAAGAGATTACCTAATTTTCCTCATCGTGTGCCTGCACTTGTGCCACTGCATGTGCATGCAATACCTACAATGCTAGCTATGCTCTTGGTTTGCACAATAGAGCCTACCACCACAGCATGGTGGGCTCCCAACATGCCTCTTGTCGCGCATCCTACGCAAAACCATCATCATTCCCACCTTCAAGGCTACGTCTCGCAAGTGCTAAACCTAGTTGCAGGACCACTGCCTGTACCCTCAGCTACGTAATCAGCGTACCCAATAGCACAGCCGATGGTGGTTCCCCCATCTACAATAACCACCAGATTGTGGATGCCGCAAACAACATTGCCAGTAAGGACTATCCTGCCAACCATCGGCCAAGCTGTTACCTCTATGCTGCTACCCAGAGTAGCTCCCTCTTCCATTCCACAAATGACATCATTGTCTACGGGGCTAGACCAAGCCTTCCAGATCATTCAAACCCTTATGGAGGAGGTCAAGTGCCTCAAGGCCGCTGGTTCTAACGTGGTACAGGTCATGGACTTCTACCAGGACGATCCTATTAGCCCGGTCGTCCTAGTCCTGTCATTGCGGCCTGGAATGCCCCTTCCTCATTTCACAAAATACAATGGGGAAGGTGATCCTAATGCTCACCTTGTCACTTTCAGGTCAGAGTCCTTATTGCTACAATAATGGCCACATACCATCATCCGAGTCTTTGCTATGTCCCTAACGGGTAAAGCTTTGGATTGGTACCGAGCACTTCCATGTGCTTCCATTTCAACTTTGGAAGACCTGTTAACCTAGTTTGTGACTTGCTTCAAATACAACCTGAAGCCGGAAGTAACACTGGACCAGCTCATGGGAGTTAAGCAAGACCCGCTTGAGTCAGTCCAAAAGTTCATACAGCGCTGGAGCGCCATCTTGAATGAGATTCGTGAACCCATCGCGGAGGTCCATCTATTGGCAATCTTCAAGGGAGCAGTCAATGACTTTATCAAGTCTAAGCTGTATTACCTTGCCCCCTATTCCCTCAACCAAGCTTTTTCTTAGACTAAGAGCATCCAAGACACGGCAAAGACTAGCAAAGACCTAGCGTATGTGGTCTACAAGAACGATCATAGCAAAAGTAAGGACAAAGGCAAAGCCACCATGACTACAGTGGTGGCAGTCGCTAAAGGGGTCAAGAAGAAAGGCAACAATAACAAGAAAACAACTGCAGAGCTAGTTGAGCTGGCAACAAGCTCAGGTGGTACCAATCACGAAGCTACTTCTACCCCCAAAGCACCTCCATAGTCGAGGCCAAAATTTGAGCGTAAGGATCGCTCAAATTATGCAACCCTACCTGTGAAGCCTTCAGAACTTCTGAAGCAATTATTGGGAACCGACCATATCCGACACAAGGCGGTGTCTGTGGAGGCTCTGAAACGCCACAGGCACCACTGTGAGTTACTCAAGAATCCCTCCTTAGCTCAACCTAATGAACCGCATATGCCTAAGAACTTTAAGCTAGATCGATTCTGCGACTATCATCAATTGTGCGGCCATAATACGGACTACTGCTAGGCATTGACAGATGATATCCAACATCTGATAGATCAAGGTGACTTGATCTTAGATAGTAGTAGCCTGACATGCCTAGAAAACTAGGCCATGCATGTGTACCAAGACTCGTTGAACTCAAACAATGCAGGGTACACAATCAACGTGGTAGGAACAGAGGGTGATAATCAGGCGTACTTAAGGCAGCCTTTTGTGTTGCAAATGCAACCTCGCTCGACCTAAACGACAGGTCTATCGGTGCTGATGAGTGGCACTCCAAGGCACCCTTTCATCCTTTGAACTTCGTCCCAGAATGCCTCCCGACAGCCTGCGATCGTTAAATTTGTGGCATAGCCCATGCCTATACCCAAGGCACCCTTAGTTATCAGAGTGCCAAAAATATCAACCACCCCTCCTACACAGGGGCAATCCTCTAAGTCAAACCCACCTACTATCACCATTGATGCGGCCAAGGGTCCTCTTATGTTGGGGTTACCCAAACCTCAACCCCTCGCTTCAGCACCGTTAGCCCCACTTGCCAAGGACAAAGAGGTTACACGAAAGCAATCATCTCCCCCAGGCCAAGGGAAGCCTAACCCTTGGCCAACTGTCACTCCTCCCTGCGAAATTCGCCTCTTAGGGTGAATGGAGGAGGAAAAGGGTGACAGACACTCTGATTGTGAGCAACATCTCTTTGACGCCCTGGCACAAGTCAAACAGGCTTTGAAACAGAAAAATACAACTGTGAGCCTTTATGTAACATCGCAAACACATCGCGAAGCAATGGTTTGCATGCTGACATCCATACCTGTGGACGAAAGCTTACCGGCAAAGGAAGGAGCAATTCACTCCATCATGCTTCCCCCTGCCGCTAAAAAACCTGATCCCACCCTGTTGACCTTTCATGACGAATCCATCAAGGACGACCCTGAGGGTCAAGTGACTACAACAACCATGTTCATCACTATCTGGGTCGGCCAGCACCGAATCTGGAGAGTACATGTAGATGACGGGGCGGCCACTAATGTCATCCCTTATCCCATAGTGGATAAATTAGGCTTGATCGATCAGATTAGTCCTACAACAACGTCATGCTTAAAGTCATTCAA
>MNCI01008809.1:1959853-1987451 GCA_015680685.1 Gnetum montanum
TCGTTGTCAAAACTAGGTATAACAAAACGCAATAATACTACAACTTACCCGTGACGGTCCAGAATCAGCAGCAAAGGGGACTTGTTCTAAGCCAATCCACAGACAACGCATGATTTTGTCCTCGATGAGCTTAGACTAAACCTCATCTCCTAGATTAGTTCCAGCCTTGACCTTTCCCTTCTCCATGGGAGTCCACTGGGGTGGTTCAGGGAAGAAGGAAGGGATAGTAGTCTCACCTACAGGAAGAGTAACTTCCCTTTTCAGAGAGGCACTCACCATCACTTGCTCCTGGAACTTTTCAAATGCCTTGGAAGTGCTTATAATGTTGAGAAGCAGTCGAAGGGATTGAGCCTCAACGGCAGAATCCCTATAGTGTTGACGGTAGGCAACACTTTCTCGTTTGTAAACATGTTTATGATCCTTCTGCGTCTGCCCCCACTCTTGTACACTCGTGCTATAATACTTCCAGTCCTGGTTCTTCTGAGCAAGGAGGTCCATCTGCATGCATTATTCAACCAGTTCACGGCTTGTTTGGACGTTGTTCCTAACAACAGCCTAGTAACGGGCGTAGTCAACGACAGCTATCCTCTAGTCTTCACCTCCCGTTTCCTGGGCTTGCAGGAACTCATTTCGTAATCTTAGTTCCCCGACCTCATCGCGTAGAGCCATTCTCCTTCTCCAACCTCTGCAATCTCTTCCAGAGGTCCTTGTTTACACTCTGAAACTCCCATAAGGAAAGCACATTTACGCATTTCTTCATAAATGTTGTACGGCACAATGGTCGCTTCTAATGAGGGCTCGGTGATGTCTAAATCAATGGGTGCTGACGGGTCCCACCTGAGGTGAGCTCCTAATAACATGAAAATAATAGTTACACATAATTAAGTAGCATAATGTCACAGTAAAACAACCTCTGCGTAAGGATCGTAGCGTACCAGCTTTAGGATCGATTCGCTCTAAGAGACCAATCATATCTTGAATGACACCTTCCATAAAGGCAAATTTATCAGGAAATTTTCCCCAAGATTGAGTTACCACCGCTGTCAAGGGCATGCTTTGATCACTTGTTACGCAGGACAAAATGTATGACTGAGATATTACGAAAACTAGTACAAAATAAAAATTAATTTTATCAAGAGACAAACCTCTTACCTCGGTTAATTCTAGTCGAAAGGACTTTGGCATCCTCCATAGCTATTTCCTCTTCATGTGTAGGAGGCTGTGCACTCCTCGTTTTATTAACTGGGGCCCCTTCTTCTGAGACCGAGTCCCCTTCTCCACACTGTAAGATCATAGCCCCTATTTCAGGGGTCAACTGGTCTGTAACCTTTCCCTCACTGTTAGACAACATGGCTAGTTAACATAGGATTGCACTTTTTATTCAACGAATGTTACGCTACAAACTGTAATCATTAATACATCTTCACACTTATTGCTTGGAGGGTTGCTCCTCTGAAATCTGATCTGCATTTTCCTCCCGACACCACCCGCTGGCTTGGAAGATCCCTCGTTCAAACGAGGCTTTTTCTATGGCACTGATGAATCCACTATCTTAGCAGCTAGGTGCTTCCCTCTCAACACGTCGCTGGTGTAAGAGGGAGGCACTCCACCCACACTGTCTTGGCCTCGCATTCGAGGTGTAGCCATACTCCTGGTCGTCACCGACAATGACTCCCCTATCCCCTCAGGTGGGTCTTACGACCAGATAGTGTCAAAAATATGGGAGATCCATGGCTTGGAGATCTGGGTGTGATCCTGTTGCACCTAGACCCCATTCCTCTAGACCACCAAAAATTTGGCAAAATGCCAGAAGTAAGCTATGAAGAAGGAAAAATGCACATTGAAATGAGTTTCAAGTTTCTGGCAAAGCTTGATCATCTTAATGCGCAAGCCTTCAGCAAAATAGCTCACCCAATTGAAGCATGTCCCCTCCTCTAAGACCTCTCACATGATTCGGGCCTGCTCAATCGTGAGGAATCTCCCCTGCAAGAGTGTCTTGGGGAAGGCCCAGGCTTGAAAAAGGGGGTAAATGGTGTTGGCCACCGCCAATAAAATCCTATCACTAGGGATCCCTTTATTTTCTTTCTGAACCCCCAGCCACTCCTCTATCTCCTTCTGGAGCTTGGAGCTCCTCTTCGACTTTTCATCTATGGGAAAACCATTAGAGGAGACCCCAAGGAAATCGACGAACAACTGAGCGTCTATGTCAAAATTTACACGCACATTACGTACGCGTACGCAGAGATGCTCGGCTTCCTCGCTAAAGGAGTTGACCAATGTTAACATTTCACTTGCAGTAGCGTCAGGGGTTATGGCTATGAAAAGGTCCATCAGTCCAGCTTCCCGAATGTTATTGGTTACTACAATCGGGGCCGCTCTATGGCCGAGCGAACGTTGCACCTCCTTTATGTCACCATAACAGAAGAAGAGACTGTTGGCCTCGCGACCCAAAGCCATAATCGTAATCTCCTGTGATTCCCTGACTATTAACACAAATCCATAGTTAAACCAAAATGATTTTACATCATCATCACACAATATCGACACAATTCATTATTATGACAAAGCTTACCAGGCTTGAAAGGTAAAGGAAATAGAGGAATTTTCCTTTGTATATCAGCAGTAGTGAGGGGAGGGTCTAGAGTCCCCTTCCTATCTAGCCATCCGAGTTTCTTGCACCTAGAAAAGAAGTCAGCATAACGGGTAGGGTATTTTGGAATCTCGAACGCCAGATGTCCCATGACGGTAGCCCGCACGTTGCTGATAGAGGTAAATTCCCTTATAGCACTCTCAGCCAACGACAATGTGTCATTGTTGCCCATAAGACTATTTTCATTGATAAAAAACCTATGTCAGAAACATAAACAACTCTTTACACTCAATACACATCTAAACAGTAGTTAGCATTACAATACTGCGAAGTGAAACGAAACTTACCCACCTGCGTAATGCACGGTACTAGGAGGATTCTGGAAGTAAGTTGTGGGATGATGAGCCACAAATAGAGTGTTATAGGCGTGATAATAGTTAAACCTAAGCATTTCCCAAATCCAGCTTAAATGCCTTAAACCCTTGACATTCTGTTCGCGGTCCTGAGCTCGCATAGTTTCAATCGCACCGTCAAACAGAAACGCTAAGACGCTCTGCGTTGAACCGACCAATAACATCTCTAAAATAGCTGTAGTTTCATCGCCTCGTAGATGCAACTAGATGATTACGCTATAGTTGCGAAGCAGAAATTGCAAAAATTCTTGTGCGCCTCTTCGGAACCATACCGCCTCCCCCTTTAGACAAGCCTGAGGGGGAGGAACATTGGCCACGGGGACATGAACGCAGCATAGAACACCTACGATGTCCAAAAAGATTAGGAAGGGCTTTAACATAATACTATAAAATAAAAATGTATTACCATTAGAAAAAATTTAGATAGGAATATTTGTTACACCACACTAGGGCTTGCACAATTCCTGGAAAATTACAGCGTATATTGGAGGCACATATCCAAAATCGCCTAAACCCTTGTAACAGCTCAAGGTCCGTCTCTGACAAAGGCGACGAAAGCAAATATTGCGTATTACTCTGACACAACATATCATTATCACAGAAACTATCATTTCATTACATTCACACACTGTACAACATTATTTATTATCACCTAAACTTTCATAACAATAGTTCAGTTTGTGCAGATAGCCGTTAACGCCATGATACAACGTTAGAACCCAAAATAGACAAACTACAATGCTGCAACAAACACGATGATAGTGTAAAAACAAAAAAAAAAGAGGTGGGGTGAACAGCCACTTACCGATTAAGCATGGTAACTTCGAGAGCTTCCACTCTGGCCTGTGAAACCCGCTGCACACTCTTCTGCATCTCATCTATCTTGGACAACTTAGCATTCTTGCCTCTAACTTTGGGTGCCATTGTTGCAAAGGTAGAAATTTAACAAAATCCTTGTAAAATCGTCTACTCACACCTTGTTTATGCTCTCTTCTCGCTATAACCAAGTCCAAATTCACGATATCAGTAACTTGTTTTGAGTATGAATCACTAGCTTATAAACAAGATTCTCAAAACCCACTGATTCTTTCTACCCGATTGACACAGAACTTTCCCTAAATGTGGATGTCAGTATGACATAAAACGTGAAGATCTAGGCATTAATGTCACAGATATCGTATGAGTTGCAGTTCGAAATGACCCTAAACTAACGCGATGATTATCACCTCGTAATTCGCCAACATTAACTACGGTTTGCGCGAAATGCAAATCCAACTATTTCGACACGTTAGACATGCCACGTTGTACATCTCATGTCATTTCATACGCTCGACATTTCTTTTTTACAAAATTTCTTTTTACAAAACTTTTGTAACAGTCCACTAAGACCTTAAATTGGAAACTTCTCTGACATGCCATCCTAACACAAAAACAAACAAAATTTTATCATTTAACAGATTAGCGAAAAAATGATGTAACAACTTCCCTTTTTTGGCGGTTTGAAGGGTCACTCGCAAATGGACACAGCTTTATCCACACCTTTAGTATTAACAGGGCCGCATGGGAAGGTCGTTAGATAGTACAATTGCATGCTAGTAGGAACAAACCTTTCTCTTTATGACGCAACCATAGCAACATTGGAAGCATCCCCAGACTGGCCAGAACATCTAACCTGAACACTTGACCTGGAGGCTAGTGATGTAACCGAGGACCCCCTCAGTGAGGTCCTTGTGGTTAAGCACAAAGGAGAAAATAAAACTTTGAGCATTAGTTCTCTCCTAGACCAATAGATGCAGTCTAACATGACCCAAGTGCTCCAAAATAACTCTGCTATATTAGCGTGGTCATATGAAGACATGCCAGGTTTAAACTCAAGATTAATATGGCACAACATCATCTTAGACCCATGCATCAAACCAATTAGACAGAAGGCATGAAAGATTAAGCTGGAAATCGCACTAGCAGTGTGTGATGAAATCACCAAGTTATATCAGGCTGGTTTCATCCGTGCAGTTGATTACTCCAATTGGGTGTCCAACATTGTAGTCATCTCTAAGAAAATGGGAGGCATACGCATCTGCATAGACTTTCGGGATCTGAACAAAGCTACAATTAAGGACAACTTCCCGTTACCAAGTATCGACCAACTAATCGAGACAACAGCTAGCCATGCGCTCCTGTCCTTTATGGATGGTTTCTCAGGCTATAATCAAATTCATATTAACCTAGAGCACCAATTGACCACAACATTCATGATGCCTTTCTAGTTAAAGAATGCCAAAGCAACATATGAACGAGCCATGACATACATGTTTCGTGATTACCTCTTAGGGAGATTGAATGACTATGTAGATGACATAGCTGTTAAATTTATAAAGTCAGAAGATCATTCACAAGACCTGGAGTTAGTCCTTAAACGATGTCTCCAACATGACTTACGGCTTAACCCAAAGAAATGCGTATTCGAAGTCAAAATCGGACGTATTTTGGGGTTTGTGGTATTAGAGACTAGCATCCGAGTCGACCCCGACAAGGTTAAGGCCATCGTTGAGTTGATGCCAACAACAAATCTCAAGGAATTATGTGGGTTACAGGGTAGGATTCAGTTCATCAGGAGGTTCATTTCAAAGTTAATAGATAAATTGCACCCCATGCAACATGTTTTGAAGAAGGGTGTCAATTTTGAATGGATCGATGATTGCCAGCATGCATTTGACAACTTAAAAGAAGAGCTGCAACATTTACCGACGGTTTTCCCGCCACAAAGGGATCAACCTTTCTACATTTATCTAGCTAACTTGAACGTGTCTATAGCTATATTACTTTGCCAAAAAAGAAACGATGGGTCAGAAGCACCTATCTATTACCTCAGTCATGCTCTATTTGTGTGCGAAACGAGGTACAATGAAGTGGAGCGTAACTGTTTAGCATTATTTTTCACACTTAAGAAATGTAGGCATTATATTTTTCGTAGTCAGATCAACATAATTTGTAAAAGTAACGTTCTGCGGGCTATCTGTAACAATTTGTATGAAAGTAGCATAATAGCTCATTGGAAAGCTATCACAGCTGAGTTTGATTTACATTATGTTGGCCAGTCATCCACCAAAGGCCAAGCCATAGCTAACTAGTTAGCAACATCGCCAGTTAACGATCAAGCTACAATAGAGCCAGAATTCCTAGATGAACATGTACACAGTTTAGGCCCTGTATCAACAAGCCTTGAAGCGAGGTTATATTTTGATGGAGCTTCAACCACTAGAGGCAGTAGTGCAGCCGCCGTTATTACGCTTTCTCCTGAGGATGTGCGTCTATCAGCTTACCGTTTAACCTTCCCTTGTACGAACAACGTGGCAGAGTATGAGGGGCTCCTTAGGGGATTGTTGATGGCCAGAGAACTCAACATTTGACACCTGGCAATCTGAGGTGATTTGATGTTGGTAATCAATCAAATCACAGGAGTCTACGCCTACAAGGCTATACACCTATTGCCCTACTGCAATATGGCTAAAGATCTCCTGAAGCAATTCGTGACAACTGATGCTTAACACGTGCTGCGCAACGAAAATGCTGTTGCTGATGCACTGGCAACTCTGGCGTTAAATGTGCCGCCACATTTGTTTGCCACCTGGCCCACTTTAATGATGGAATGTACAGAGCCTATCATTCAAGCGGTGAAAATTACCTCATTAAACGCAGAAGGAACGTCAGAATGGTATGATAACATTAAAACTTACCTTCTGCATGGCAAACCACCGCACGGCTAACACATGCACAAAAAGATGCCTTGTGCAAACGTGACAGGCAATACGTCATCCTTGGAGACAATACTCTTTGTAGACGCGTCTTCGATGGGGTATTGCTTACCTACATTAACAGTGACCAAGCATAGCGCATAGTTAACGAAATCCATGAAGGGCTGTGCGGAGGACACAGAGCCTCACGAGCAATGACTGCTAAGATCAAACGCTTAGGGTATTATTGGCCATACATGGAAAAAGACTACCTTGCCAAGGTTAAGGCGTGTGACACGTGTCAGCGTTACGAAAATATGATACACGTGTCACCAACTGAGTTACACACTACTCAAATCACTTGGCCAATCCAACGATGGGGACTAGACATCATAGGCCCTGTCTTACCTAAATCTTCTTCAGGTCATAGCTTCATTATCACTACCACTGAGTATTTTACAAAGTGGGTTGAGGCTATCCGCCTGTAAAAGATCACATCTCAACAGGTTTGCCACTTCATCTTAGACAATATTGTAATCAGATTTAGACTCCCTACGACTATTGGGACTGACAATGGACCACAATTTAGTAGCTCAGAAATCAAATCCTTTTGCGATAATCTTGGTATTAGACAATCTTTTTCTTCATCTTATTACCCGCAAGCAAATGGTCAAGCAGAGGCAACAAACAAGGTGATCATCAATTTGCTCAAGAAAATGCTTGACAGTAATAAGAAGTGGTGGCATGAAAAAATCCTCTATGTGCTATGGGCATATCATACGATGTGCAGAACAACTACAGACAGGACGCCTTATAGCCTAGTTTATGAATCCAAAGCAGTGTTGCCCTTAGAATTACAGATTCCTTCATTGCGGATGGTCCTATCTACGGTTATAAATAAGACTCAACACAATGAGTCTAGAATCATGAATTTAGACTTAGTGGAGGAGAAACGCATCCAGACGCTCGACACCATTGAGAGATATTAAGACAAACAACGACAGAAGCATCAACACAACCTGCATCAGTGACCGATTGAGAAAGGAGATTTAGTTCTCAAGGCCATTCGTGAACCAGTAGGCAAGTTCTTTGCGAACTGGGAAGGCCCTTTCCTGGTCATCGGCACATACGGCAACGGAGCATTCAAGTTAGCAGACATTGATGACAACGAATTACCAAATCCGGTGAATCATCTGTACCTAAAGCAGTATTACATCTGAACATCAACTCAGCTCAAAACTAGGTAACAAACTTCTACTACGACATAAAACTGGCAGCTCTTGCACGCGTTTGCCAAGACGCTAAACTGGAAAAGGTAAGCACACGTCTACTGAGATGCTAAACCAGCATAGACTTGTTCCTGGGTCACGACATAAAACTAACACCCACAGCATGGTCTGCTAGGACCATAAACTAGCCCTTCCATCATCTACTACGACGTAAAACTAGCAGATTCTCGTCTGCCCAGACGTTAAACCGGGATCACGGTATGCTGAGACTTAAAACTAGCAGCAACGGTCAACCAGGACCTAAAACTAGAGTCTGTCAACCAGACATCCATGAAGCAAGTGAGCGTGATCATTCTTGCACTACATCCCTACCAGATGGAGCGAGTAAGGTGTCGGGACAGATACGACGTTGTTACCCTACCGACATTCTACTGATTCCTTGGACATGCCGAAAGGCATACTACTGACCCCTCAGAGATGTTGCTACGACAGCCACTTAGTAGCTGCACCTCCGGGGATCCATTTTGCCGCTTGGGGCCCTGAAAAAACCACGGTTACCCATAGCCTCAACGACCTCCATCCATCTCTATCACTAGACGCTGGCGTAGCAAATTCGTCTGACATGTTCTTTGCATGGTTCTTCAAGCAATACGAATCTGGCTCTCGACGGCAACTACAGGAACCGCGGCATCAACATTGGCACTCTTGCTGCTTGTTGTGGTCCCAGTTTCAAGGGCCTACACTCTTCTTGTTGTTTTGAACGATTCTTGTTTCAACAGCCTCTCTCCTTAATGATCAGGACATTTGTTCTTACCTTCCTGTTCTATGTTGTGTTTTGTAGGTTACTTGCTACGACAGCGTCGATCAAGGATACTTTCATTGGAAGGTGAGGTGTCATGGTGTTCGAAGGTGGCTGCTCAGACTAGTCTGGTCACTTGGAAGTGCAAACCCTACCTCTCCCTCCATCAAATGTCTTACCTTACTCTTCCCCCTTTCCTTATCCCTTCCTTATCCTTACAATTGTCCCGCCTTCTTCTCTGCTTGTATAGACGGTGAGCATTAAGTAACTCCGTTTTTCATTGTCATGCCCATAAACTGGCGTAACACAGCTCGCCCTGTGGCATGCAATTTGCATTTTGTCAAAAAAAAATAAATGGGGTTTTGGCAAAATGGATGTAAAACAACTCATCCAGGCCATGCAAGCATAACACAAATCACACTTGCAAACCCTTGATATGCAGTATGATGGCGTAACCTTTCGTTAACACATTAGCAAAAGGATGTAATGACTTGTTCGGAGAAGCTTCATGATCATGTATTTGAGTCTTCTCTGAACCTACCATCCTTAACTCCTGTAAGATCTCTTTTACACTCTGTTTCCTTCCATCCTCGCACTTCTAAGTTTGACAGAATGACGTTTGAGCAGTCTCCAACAGACACCATTGACGCTTTTGCCATTCCGGTGTTTCATATTCTTTGTCGACGTCTTTTGGGCAAGCCCTCTAAACGTCAACAAAGAGGGGCCATTGAAACACCGTGAAAATTTCGAGGCCTCAACAGTTTAGTGAACAAACTGGTGACTCAGGCGAAGGTTGCAACAAAGCGAGGCGTGACAAGTTCCTTTTCAGTTGAAGGTCTATCTTGCCACGCAAGTGAATTTGAGAGGATGGAGCAAAGTGACGAAAGCACGGTGACCAAGCTTCTAACTTCGTAAGATATCTGTTGCAAAAATCTTAATTTTTGGGAAATTGCGTTGTATTACGCTACATAGCGTAACATCACATTGTGTAGCGTAATATCAAAGACAGCCCACTGTAGCATCAAGGATGGCAAGCATACAAAACTTCAATAGCTTGGCAAAAATCTCATGTCCTAAGCAATAGTTTGCAGTATAACGCACGTCTCAGCGAGTTTTCTTTTTTGGTTAAAGGGCCCATTACGCTGCTTTACGCAGCGCAGTGTAGTAAGAACCCCAACAAAAGATAGAAATAGAGGAAACGCGGCAACAACACTTTAACTTTTACAGTTTTGTCTTTTACATTGAATTACGCTACTATGCATAATTCAGTATAATGCAGTGTAATTCAAGTAATGACAAGCCCATCATATGCCACAATATGCTCTCTAGCGTATTACAGTGTAATCAAAGGACAGTTTGGTGCCAAAGCCCGCACGAGGATAGTTTACGACGTGCCACGCAGCATGGCGTCGTAAGCTTCAACGACAACACATTAAGTCAACAAAATTTTATGAGTGCAGGACACGCGTCACTTAAACCATGTTTCTCTGCTGATCTTAACCTTATAAATGTTCCAGTTGACGAAGATCAAAGGGTGGACAAATTTTTTTTTCTTTCAAGACTGGCAAAAGAGCAAAGGAGAATCAGAGATCGTGAGAACGTCGGAAGTGATTGACAAGAATTCTTGGTCAGAAACAATTGGCTACTAGATATTCTCCCACGGATCTGACTTCCTTGCGCCCAGATTGGCTAGATCAAGGTAGATTGATCCTCGCTTGTTTCATCTTTGTATAACTTTCTTGTCACTGGCATATGCTTCGTCTAAACCGAAGCCTGCCTGAAGTCATTGTATCAAACGTATTGTTTTCATAAATTAAATCTCAGATCTTGTGACCGTATTATCTGTCAAATCTGATCTCTTGCACCCTAGTTAGACAGATTTGGCAATCTTACCTAAATCGTTTGCATTATCTTCAATTACTTTCAGGATAACAACATTACATCGTTTCATAAAGAAACTACATTTCGCCATCGACATTATTATCAAACCTTTTACTGATTAAATAAGTCTTTGTCTAATCGACAAGACCATTTAGGGCACCTCGAATTTGTTTTCTCCAACACGGTCCTCGCATGGATCCGGGGTTAGAACTGTGTACCATGAATTTTCATCGGTATTTCCAACGATTGATGTTTTCTGTCGTTACAGGTACAATGTTCAACAACCCATTTCTCCATGTAACTCTTCTAGTCACGCTTCTTTCCAACACCACTACTACCCTCCTAAATATTATAGGGCACAATCTTTAAGAGGGGAGTATCCATTTCCTTGTTACGCTCCTCATTCCTCTACACATGTACCTCCACTCTCAACTTAGTTGCCACTTGCTCCATCCATGCAGGGAAAAATGCTAGCCCAACTATAGTAGAGAGATACCATAAGGGTTGTTAACCTACAACTAGCTCATCAATTGAGTTGTTTGGATACTAAGCCTAAAATGCAACCCTTTTTCCAAACCAACAATCCTACTAAGCCCTCACAAACACATGCAATTGTTGATTTTTCTTCTACTTCCTCCTCTAAACAATTGTTCAAGATCCCTTCAAACTAAATGCCTTCCAAAGTGCATACTGTAATGTTGACCCATGTAGTTATTGATTAGATAAAGACTGACTGTCTTCCCAAGAAGAGATTTGATCTTGGGGGTCCCCTCATTTACTTGCAAATCACTAGAAATGAACCTTGCATGGCTTTTTTTCACTCAGGCTCTAGTGTTAATTTAATCTCAGAAAAAATGTACAAAGCCTGGAACCTTCCTCCACTTAATAAGAGTAACATTCACTTAGAGTTAGCAAATCAATCCATCGCTATTCCCTTGGAAATGATAAAGAACATTATGAACATCATCTATGGGTGGTTATATACCACTAACTTCCTATTGATATGAGTGGATAACTGACTGTAAGAGGGACTTTCCTATCATTATGAAAAGAGCTTGGCTGAGTATGATTAATTTCTAGTTTGAAATTAGAGACCTCTCCTTGGAGTTCTCCAAGGAGAATGAATTCAAAAAGATAGAGAAGAAGCACATTCCATGCATCATGTATAGTGACACAAGGTGCCAATGTGTGCAAAAATTATGGACTATTAAAAGTACAACACTCATAGCATGCAAGTAGTATGTAGATGTCACAGAAGTTCAAAGGTGCCTATATGTAGCAACCACAAAACAAGAGGGAACTTAGTGGCTAATAGCTAGAATAGAGAGTATCTCAACATTATGCATGGAATAGACTAAGAGCCTCACAAGTGCCTATGTTGAAGGGATGAACAAACTAGAGCAAGTCCATCACCAACTCTTCAATGAACATGATGAAATTGAGGAGAGTTGGAAATCCCTGAGAGCTTCAAATAGGAGCCCCTTGAGTTGAAGGCTCTACTAGTTGGAATGGAATATGCCTTTCTGAATAATGGTAGGTTGGCCATCATCAATGCCAATCTTGCTACTGTACAGAAAAAAAGGTTGTTAGAGGTTGTCATCAAATGGCCAACAACCTTTGCTTGGTCATATCATGAGCTAATAGGAATTGACCCAAGGATATGCTAGCATCAAATCTATATAGATTCCTACATTAAAATAAAGAAGTAGCCACAGTAAAGGTTAAAACTCAGGCTCAAGTAAATCGTCAAAGAAGACATTGAGAAACTCTTCAAGGTAGGGTTCATCTATCCCATTGTAGATAGTAGTGGGTTAGCCCACATGTGATTGTGCCAAAGAAATATAGGAAATGGAGGGTCTACATTGATTTCAGGTTGTTGAACATGGAAACATTCAAGGATTATTTTGCTTTGCCATTTGTGAAGCAAGTGTTGGATACAATCTTGGGGCATTGCTACTATAGGTTCCTAGATGGTTATAGTGGCTATAACTAAATCCAAATAGCATTAGAGGATCAAGCCAAAACCACATTCACAAGTCCCTGGGGAACATTCTCATACAATAAGATGTTTTTTGGCTTATGCAATGCCCCTGCAACATTCCAATGCCTTGTCCTTAGCATCTTTCAACAAAAAATAGATAATGGGATGGAAGTCTTCATGGTTGACTTCTCCACCTATGGGGCTACATTTAAGAAAGCCCTAGACCATCTTGAGTAGGTGCTGAAAGGGTGCGTGAAGAAAAAACTTAGGCTCAATTGGTAGAAAAGCCACTTGATGGTCTAGCAGGGCATTGTATTAGGGCACAAAATCTCATAGAAAGGGATTGAGGTGGACCTAGAAAAAATAAGGATATCTAAGGATTTGCCTGATAATCTAAAATTGTTAATGATGAAGGGTTATTTCTTGGCCATACTAGCTATTTTCGATGCTTCATTGAGAGCTTTTGTAAGATTCCAAATTGTTGGTGGAGCTGATAAAGAAGGATGCTCTATTTGTTTGGATTGAGGAATGTGAACATGCATTCTAGCACCTTAAACAGAAGTTCATAGAAACACTGATCCTAATGGCACCTGATTGGTCCAGACCATTTCATATTATGATGAACACATCCAATTATAACTTACAAGCTATGCTCACACAATTAGATGATTAGAAACATTCCTATTACATCCATTGTTCAAGTAGAAGCATTGTAGGTGCATAGTTGAACTACACCACCACTAAGAAAGAATTGATGGTCGTGGTGTATGCCTTAGAAAAATTTAGGTACTTTTCTTGGATACAAGATGTTTATGCACACCAATCACAATGTAATTAGGTTCTTGATGAATAAACCAATGGTGAGCCCCCGTATCATATAGTGGCTAGTAATCTTACAAGAGTTCTATTTAACTATGGTGGATAGGAATGCAATCGAGAATGTAATAGTTGATCACATATCTTAGTTATAATGGGATAGAAAAGAGGAGGAGAGTCCACTTTCAGATCAATTTCTAATGAACTCCTCTTTGCTAAAGCTGTTACTAAACAAGAGTCCAAGGAAGATAAATTGTATGATGGCGTCCTCACCTACCTACTCACTTAGGAGATAACACAGAAGTGGGACAATAGGAAGAAACAAAAATTTCTTCACTAAGTTAAACACTTCATGGAAATCAACAGACACCTTTACAAGGTGTATGCTGATGGCTTGGTTCAATGGTACATTCTTGATGATGATCAACTACGCATTCTCCAAGATGTTCAAAAGGGTCTTTGTGGAAACCATTATGTTGGAAGATGAATGATCATTAAAATCATCATGGTAGGGTTTGTTTGCTCCAACCACTTTCACATTTTGGGCATTGATTTCATGGGTCCCATCACTTCCATGTCCAATGAGAAGGCATACATCATCATAGTTGTTGACTACTGTATTAAATGGATAGAAACTATGACCATCATCGATTACACATTGATGAGAGGCGAGGTACCCCTATGCCCAACCATATGAATCACAAAGCGTTCATGTGTGATTCAACCAAATTTTGTAGACTTCATCATTTGCAATGCACTAGCCCTTTAGAAAGTGAATCTAGCCTTAAGGTCAATCATTGTCTTCCCAATTACACTTGTAACGTTCATGGTATGGTTAAGTGTAACTGAGGTATTCAATTTTTATCATTTTTTATGTTTTATAGATTAGTGCTCAAATATGGATAAAATTTATTCAATTAACTAATATAAATTAACTAATTTACTAATCATTTAACTAATCCTAACATAAGTATACATTTCCCTTTGTACATGTCTTGAACCCACATATCTGTTGCTAGGCGACCAAGCACTATGCTACTGGGCATACCAAGCAATAACGCTATTGGGATTACAAAGCGAATACGTGTTACACTCAAAGCGATCGTACTTATGTATTTAATCTATCTAGCTTAATAACCACATTAACTTAATTGCTGGAAAATATTTCCTAAATAATTGAGAACAATTAGCAAATAATTGAAACAATTAAATGCATAAATAAAAGAGCTAATCTATCCAAAGTGCTACAAGGTTTATCAGAAGCTCATCTTTATTGCTGCACACACTGTCGTGCTCAAGTACAATAATGCTTGAATAAATATTTGTACACTCAATGATTCCTACTATGAGCACTCAGGGAAAAAAATTCAAATTTTTGAATGGAAAAAATGCAAGAGCTTCACTATTACTGAAATTTAGATTACCATAAATGTGGTTGGAACGCACATATTTATAGGTGATAGATAGAAACTGCATTGATGGAGCCTCATCAACATAGGGCAAGACACTTTGATGAGGCCCCATCAACGTAACTAACCAACAATGACTCATCATACCCCCATAACTGAATGAAAACTTGTCCTTGAGTTCTTTTACAAAACTGGGAAGGTATGGGATTATTGATTAACTTTTCTTCAACAAAAAAATTGACTAAATTTGACAAAAAATGGAGTGCCCAGGTGTACATATCAACACATTACAAAAATGGTGGTTTTTAGGATACAAAATTGAATATCATGATACAACTCTTCAAAAATTGAATAACATGTTCCTTGATGATGTGAAGCTTGTTGGAAAAGATCAAATGATCTGAAGTGGTGGTGGTCCTTGAGGCTCCAAGGGACCCTCATCGACTTCACGCACCGGCAATGGTTGAGGTGGCTGTGGGTGTCTTACTGCTATTGCAACTTCAAGTGGGTGTCTCATTTTTTCCTTCTTACTCCTAGGATTATGCACCATCCATGTAGCTTCCCTAATGTGGGTTTGAATGAGCACATTCCAAGGACATGGGATTGCTAGAAACAACTCTTGAACATTGACGAACCAGGCAGTGAATTGTTTGCATTCAATGTTGAATGCTCGCACTATGTGCTTCAGCACTCGGTAATCATTCATCTATCTAGCTAGGTCCTCAGCAATGGATCATTGATCCATGAATCATCCTTTAAGGACTTTAAGTTTATCATTAGCAGTCTTAAGCTTTTGCTTGATGTCCTTGTGGTGTTTAAACTCAACCCTGTATAGTAGATACGAGCTAGCCACTTATTTCTCCAATTCCAACCATAGTTGTTCGGCTGTCAGCATTGCCAAGTTTGCATAACAAAGATTGAACAACTCAATATACTCTGTTATTTCTTCAATTTTCAAGTCTTTTAAGTAGATCTCTACTTTGTTGTAGGTATCAATTCCATCAAGGATGGATTGCCATATCTCTCTTCCTTGCTAGAGTTACTGGAGGGTTTCATTTACTTTAGCTTTTGCCATCTAAATTTCATTTTTATTAATTTCCTTTTGCAAGACAACATGGTCCTTGTAGTGATTTTTCACTCTCAAATTTGATAGCTTCAATCTTTCAGGCGATGATCTCAATGGAAAAATTTTGTTGCAAGGTGTGAACCTCCTGTATTGATAGATTATGGTTCTTCACAACCAATTTCCTCAGTTCAGTGTTAACCCTGGCAAGCTACTCCTACTATTGATGGATAAACTCTTGCATTTGATCTCTTTGTTCATCAACATTTCATAAGTGATGATTTTGTGCAGTTAATGCTTCATTCTCCTAGCACATCTGATTCAAGTCCTTTTTGATTGAGTACATTTTGGCTTCTACCATGGACTATTTGAAGAAGGTCATTACTACTTCCTCCTTAATCCTTTAAAATCATTCTTGAAGCTATTTGATAGCTTCATCTCTTATCATTACTAAGCTAAGGATTGTTTATTTTGCAAGTCAGGTATGAAGTTCAGCAACCTCCATGATCAAGCATTAATTTTTCTCTTAAGCCATTTCTAGTTGCCCCTCTAAAATGATGCATCTGCCCCTTGCATTCNTGGTCAGCTACCACCTCTACCATTATCTCCTATCCTTAGTGCTACATCACCAAGATAGGTCCCTCTTCACCTTCCTCCAACCACACCGAGAAAGTGGAGGCATTCCTAGAGATTTTTGGGAATAGATGATGTGTTCTAATGACACCGTAACCTCTTGATTTTTGGGATCTGACCTCGAAGGTAGCTACGTTCTTTGGGTAGAGAAAATGGAACCACCTCTCTCCATTTGGCTAATTGTTTGGGCCACCTCGTTAAGGTGACTCATTTCTAGTTAATACACAAATGGATCCTCCCCACTCATTCCTACTTGTTGCTCTTGTTCACTCAAGAGCCATTCTTGGATTTGTCATAGACATTCAAGGACTGTGTGGGCCTTTAGTGTTATCCCCTGAGTGGGTGGTGGTGGCAACAACTTCTCTTCTTGAGTGGTTGTTGGCATCTTATCCTTTATGATTTCTGCCCATGAGGCCAAGGAAGCATGCCTGATAGTGTCGTTTGAATAGCGAAAAATACCTATCCTCTTGCAAAGTTTCCTGATAAGGCACAGAAAGGGTAGGGTCTTCCTTCCACATTCATTCTCCTTGAAGTGCTTTTTAATCTCCAAATAAATTAGTTGTGGAAGGTTAATAGGAAATTTCTTGCATAGAGTAGTGCATGCTCAAGCGGAGAAGGCAATCACCTTGCTTGGCCTCATTGTTGGATTGAGGTGATAGGTCACAATCTTGATATAAATCTGCTCCACTGGTGTGAGTGCACCATACTCCTTACGATCCATCCCATAGCATCTCTAGGTCCATTCCCTTTTTGCCTCAGGATCACCTTTTGTTGATATTTCTGCCAACTGTGTTCTAATGTTTGGCAACCCTAGTGCCTATGCAATAGCTTCTATCGAATAGGAAACTTGAATGTCCTTGATTTTTACAATGGATCCTAACATTTGGTTATTCTAGAAGACATAGGTCTCTCCAATGTACCATTCCCCACTGGTCATGATGATTGGCCACATGGGAGAGGTTTGCAATTGTGTTCTGACATCCTCTGGAGCTTTTTCCAAAAATGGCCCAAAGTTTATCTCTTGAAGAACTGATCTTTGGATTTCTTGGGACTTGATGATGTCGAGGCAAGCTTGAGTCAAGGTGACCTTAAGCCTTGGCACAGGTCTAGGTGCTTGTCCTCAATGGAATTATTTGGTAGGCACTTTTTCCTCTAGAATCTGCCGAACAGATTCCACTTTAGGTTCCTCACAAAGAGTTCCCATTGCATGGGTCACCTCTTATTGTTCTTGGCCTTGTTCTTACTGGTTCCTTCTAGCTTTGGATCATTTCTCCCATGGTTGTGAGGGTTCTACTTCTTACAGATGCTTTTGTTTGGGTGCCATTTGTAATCACAATAAGACCATGGATTAGCAATCATTGTGTAATCTTAAAATAATTGGAATACCTTAACTCTCAAGGATAGCTACACTTAGCTAAGTTGTGATTATGGCTAATTTAATTAATTCCATTGTTATTTTTATTTATGTATTGTCATTGATAAATTATCCTGGAGGTTGCTGGAAGGGTTAACTATTAAAAGAGTTGATATTTTTATGTTGTTAAGGTTGCTAATCCTTGGGGGAAGTTAGAAATTGTTTTTGAAAATTTCATTAGAAACCTTAAGATTTGCCACCCCCACGATAAAGATCTTATCTTCGGTAAGTGTAGGATCAAAAGATGAAGTGATTTGGACAAATGGTTTGAAATTTATAAGCTCTAGAAGGTTTTGGGCTCTAAAAAATTGCAAAAATTCCTGTGTGTTATAAGCAAATTGCAAAAAATTCCAAAGTGTCCAATGGTATATATAGTATTTTTGCACTACTTCAATGAGGCCTCATTGACAGGGCCTCGTCGATGCAGTCAGTTGTGTCGAGAAGGCCTCGTTGATGTAGCTATTAACCATCATTGAGTTCCATTGACTTTGGTCAAACTTTCAAAATATAAGGAATTTTTTGTTGAAATTTGGATCAAATGAAAGCTTAGAAGACTAAGAATAGTATGAAATCATGAGAAGATGGTGTTGAAGTTCATAATTTTGAAAAAATGGAGACAAACTAATTTAATAGATGGATGCAATAAAAGATTAAGGAGTACTAAGTAGTTTACATAATGGAAAATACAAAATATAGGATTGCAGCGAGGTCAAAGGTAAGGAACCTTAACTAATCAAGCTAAAAGCTATGCAAGTGGATCCTCCTCATAGTAGGCTCATGCCATTTTTTCCCTTGCATAACCTCAACAAAGGGGTCCATGGGCCCCATAGTTGATTTTATGATCATGAGAAGTTAAGGACCAACCTGAAAGAATCCACCTAAGAATTCCAACACATTAGACTAAGACATAGAGCATAACATAGAATCCAATAGTAACATGAGTTATGGTAGCATGGATGGATGATAGAAAAGGTGGAATGGAGTTTCAAATTAAGGTTATAAGAAGTGCCTTTGGAATCTGTGGTTAAAATGACCTGAGAAGTTCCATCTTTAGTCCAAACCAAAACCATCCACTTTTAATGACTTTGCATTGCCACTCTAAGATTGATCCACCCACTCAAGACACAAGAGTGCTTCCACAAAATAACCACCATTCCACAAAGAGGAGATAGGGGAGTAGGAAGTGAGAGAGAGAGAGAGAGAGAAGATCTTAGTTAGAGGGAACCTTTAAGCATAGTTGCATGTCTTTGAAGTTCCATAACCAGTGCTTGTAGCCCTTTTATTTGTCCAAGGAGTGTGCTTTGAATTTCCATCCTTTTTTTTTGAAATGGAAAGCACATCATGCAAGGAATTATTTGTGTCGAAGGGGTGTGCTTTGAATTCCCATAGTTTATTTTCTATTTGAAATGGAAACCACACCATGCAATGATGTTATTTTGACTTCCTTCAGTGGGTGGTATGGAACGGTAAGAAGTTTGTGAAAAACACTCAAGCACTCAAGCAAGGAGAAGAGTACAAAGAGTATTGAGTTCCCTTGAAGTCACACCCTTTTCAAACCTTTGGATCCTTCCAAATTATGAAACTAGCTAGGCTACTAATTGATTAAAAGTTTCTTTAATGAAAAGGGGCCTCAAATTCCTAGAATAAGGAAAATCATAGAATTCATTGGATGGGTGGATTACATGGACTCACTTCATGTTCCATTAGAAATAAGCCATGTAAAAGTCATCAGACATCAAAATTCAAAAATAGAAACTAGACATTGACAATCACACATTAAGCACAAACCATCATTAGTAAATAGCAACAATGACATTGTGTCTTGTGACAATAAAGTAGATTTATTAGAAAAAATGAGAAAATTCCACACTTAAACAAAAAGAAACAAAATAAAGTAAAATATGTAAGTGTAAGATAATCAAGGAAGTTAAAAGGTACTAAAAATGATATAAAATTAGAAAATCAAAAATTTGTAAAATCAAAAATTTGAAAAACAAAAAGGTAGAAAAACTAAGAGGTCATGCTAATGGTCAACATGGATGGCCATCTTCCCCATGACTAAGTTGAAGGGAGGAGATCTAAAAAAGAGAACATTGTTGTCCATCTATTGATGCAGTAGTTACACTGGCTAGTCTTGGTTCTGGGAAAGGTTTAACTTGTTGGATATTGACCAAGTGCTTTTAATTTAGGCTATCAAGTTTGTAAATTATCATGGCCCCAGAGAGAAAGCTTTGATTAATTATATAAGATCCCTCCCACAATGTTTAGAATTTTATCTTTTGGGGTACATGTGCGGGGTTCTAGTAAAGAATCTTATCTCCAGGTTGAAGTTTTACTTTCCTAATTCTAAGGTCATGACGTTTCTTACTGAATGCCTTGTTCATCTCATTCAAGAATAGGACCACCAAGAAATTTTTTTCTAGCACATTTATATTGATCAATCTTTCCTTCTGTGCTAAACTTAGGTTAAGGTTTAGATCACAAGTCATTGAGAGTGTATGAAGCTTAGATTGAATTAGAAGCGTTGGAAATTTTTCGTATAATAAATCATAGGGAGAATATCCAATAGGAAGTTTCTAAGTTGAATGAAGCCTAGAGAGCATTGTTAAGTTTTGTGCTTCAGTCCTTCCTATATTTGCTAATGGTTCACATTAGTATTTTTGTAATTTTCTAGTTGGTTACCTCTGCTTGACCGTTAGCTTAGGGGTGGTAAGTGTACTATCTCAAATCATCGGTCTCTGGTTAGAATGAAACAGAAACCTGGAGATCCCTAGACACGCACAGAAGACCCTACCTTTGCTTGAGGGTAAGCTGGAATTAACGAAGGCAGAGTACATTGAATGGTCTGCACGCGGATCAGGCAAGGATTTCCCCGAACCTACACTGATATACTGTACACTGGGTTATATGTAAATGGCTTAACTAATGTAATACGGAGCATAAACGTATAGGAGCGTAGACGTACAGGAGTGTAAACATACAGGAGCGTAGACGTACAGGAGCGTAAACGTACAGGAAAATAAGTAATAAGCATGCGTAATTGCCAAAGAAAACTGTAACAAATCTTAGCAAAACAGATGTGATAATGTTATTGTGAAACTGGAAGTTACAATGCACCGGTCTAATGCAGTTGTGAATCTGACACAAGGCGGACGAAGAGCCCCAGTGGATCTGTAGGGATGATTGTGTACTGGTTTAACTGCAGGCACAACGTGAAGGCTGTATGCTCAGCATGCAGGGTTAAGGTCTAGCGTATAGGATCTATACTTTGCTCTCTGATTTCTCAGCGTCTATGGTTCTCTTTTTTTATCTCTAGTTTGCTCAAAATTTCCAACCCTGGTCTAGTGAAAAATTGGGGTTTTTATCATGTTTTTGGGCATTGGATTCGGATCTGGAAGGGTATGAGTGGCCGTGGGTGAGAGGATTTTAGGTCGGATGACATGGATGCCAGCGTACAGCATGCCAGCGTACAGGATGCCAGTGTACATGGATGCCAGCATACAAGATGCCAGTGTACAGCATGCCAGCGTACATGGATGCCAACGTACAACATGCCAACATACATGGATGCCAGTGTACAAGATGCCAGCGTATAGCATGCTAGTGTATAGGATACTAGCATACATCATGCCAACGTACAACATGCTAGCGTACAGGATGCCAGTATACAGCATGCCATCGTACAGCATGCCAACGTAGAGGATGCCAGCGTACAAGATGCCAGCATACAGCATGCCAGCGTACAGCAAAAATGTACCCAACGTACACAGATGAAAATGCTTCATTTTAAGGTCAAAACTTGATTTTCGGGTGCCTATGATGATGCCTAATAATTACCCTACCTTCGGGAGTTAATTTCAGGTGAAAATCTCACTGTTTGATGCCTATTTTGGGCTGTTTCTAGTGGTGTATGTCGGGCTGCACGCTAGGCGTTCAAAGTATGTATGCTCAGCATACAAGTCAAGGAAGTGCATCATTTTGAGGTTGAAAATTGATTTTTGGGTGCCTGAGAGCTACTGGGAACCCTAGTGAAGGTCGTGGGGGGTCCAAACGCTCAATTCTGGCATGTTTTAACTCATTTTTTGGGCCCAAAAGTTGCTCTACACTGGCTGCACGCTGGGCGTACAGGAATGAAAGACCATCATTTGGAGCCCAAAATTTGATTTTCAAGTGCCTGAGAGTTTCTAGGGACCTTGGGGAAGGTCCTGGGGGGTCCAAACGCTCAATTCTAGCATGTTTTAACTCATTTTTGGGGTCCAAAAGTTTCTCTACGCTGGCTGCACGCTGGGAGTATATGCTGGGCGTACAAGAATGAAAGACCATCATTTGGAGCCCAAAATTTGATTTTCAAGTGCTTGAGAGCTATTGGGGACCTTAGGGAAGGTCCTGGGGGGTCCAGATTCTCAATTCAGACATTTTTTGGCTCATTTTTGTGGCCCAAAAGTTGTTGTATGCTGGGCTATACGTTGGGCATGTATAGGCTAGCGTATAGGATGCATACATAGTGAAAACCAAGTATTTTGAGCTCAAGATTTGCCAAGTTTGATGCCAGATGTCATTGTTGTCTTCTGTGGATCCCAGGAAACCATTTCTTATTGAGTTTGACTCTGCTTGAAGTTATCTGTGAGGTCCTCAAGCTTCAGTCATGCTGGGAAGCATCATGACTTAGCTCGATTCGTGTTGGAGAAGTACTAAGCTCAGAATTTTGTGGTGTTTCATTGGCCCCTCTTTGTTGATGCTTGGAGGAATTGACCCGAGAAGTGTTGACAAAGAAGTACAAAACACCACAAGCAATGTAGTAGCATTGTCCTTCGACACTTGGTCAGATGTCATTGCACCGTGTTCAGTAGTACATGGGATTGGGGAAATGAAGTTTGTAGCTGGAAAGGGAAATGGAAAGTGTGGGGATTGGGAACTGACCAAGGGATTTTTCATGGTAAAGGGGATGCTCTGGTGTGTATACGGGTCATGTTGATCCTTGTCAATAGCCATTGTTTAGTAGACTGAGAATCAAGACATGATATGTGCATCCTTTGGCAGAACAAGACTCTTGGTTAGTGTTTAAGAGGACTTATTAACCGCGTGATGGTGGGTTGCGTTCTCTGGAGGAACATGCCCCTTGTTTGGTGTTAAAGAAAACCTGTTGGCGGAAAGCCAAAGATACATAATGAGATGTTACTTGAGCTTTTAAGACATGAGTATTTTTTTCCAAGACAACTGCCTTCTCGCCTGGGGCTTATGGGAAGTGCCAAGGGTCTTGTGGCTCATTTTGCTCTTTTCTCTTTGCTCTTTGCTCTTTCTTTCTTTTTCTATTTTGTTCTTTTCTATTTTTAATTCATTTTTTTTCATTTTTTTCTTGTCTCTTTATTTTTTGGGAAGAGCTTTCTTTCAATTTTGTACTCATGTTCATGTGCCATATTTTGTGTTGCAATTGCTTGAGAGTGTCGCAGTGTGTAACAGTGTGCTCAAGTTTTGGGGTGTATTGGGTGTATATGGGAATTGTAACCGGGTAGGAAATGGAATAAGAGTGTTGGGAAAATGGAGCATGTATTGGGAATGGGGAATGTACTTTGGAACAGATTGATTAACCTAGTTGCGTGCATCAGAAACAATGTGGCACCTTGTCACTGTGATGAAGTGTATCTGTGTATGAGCACCACTGGGTGTCATCCTGCAAACACAACTCCAAGAAGACAAGAAAACCACAAGTGAACAAGTTAGCAAACATTTCAGACATGAATGTGACTGATGAGAATGGAGGCACCATGTGAAACTTAAGGTAAACAAAATGAGCAGTAGTAGTGTTTTCAGAGCCGATGTGATGAATGATGCAGCAGGCATTGATGAAGAAATGTCATGAGTTACAGCGGCAGATGAATATGACAGAAATGATCTTGCCAGTTTATAGTCTTAGCGGACTGTCGTGGGTTAGTTTTATGTCATAACCCGCTGGACGTTGCCAGTTTATCGTCGTAGCGGATGGTATGATGCTATTTTATAATCATGGCGGACTATGAAGAGGCAAGCTAGTTTATAGTTTTAGCGGACTCTGGTGAATGAGTGTGACAGTTTAGTGTCATGTCAGACAGAGCTCTATGGTGTCGATTTACCATCATGACTCCAAGACATTCTATGGTATCAGTTTTAAGTCATGATGCTAGGACTGCTCTATGTGGATGCATGCGTGTGCGTCTGTATGATCTTGTAAACAAAAGCTACTAGAGAAAACAATATTAAATCGAAACTGTAGAAAACATGAACTAAAATGCACCAATAAATAGAAGATAATGTGAGATGGTGGTAGTTTAAGGCCTTTTTGGGCCATGAGAGAATGTGTGAGCTAATACAATACAAACTAAGGCGACGTATGCACAACGAAGAAAGGTGAAGAGTGGGCAGAGATCAGACGTGTCTTTGGCCGCAGGGGAGTCTTGATTATGCGGTTGTTTCTTAGTCGGACATGGTATAGGAGGCATGCTAGTTTGCTCTGGGAGGCTTTCAGTTTTTACCCGTCATTCAGGTGTTTTAGCTCTAGGTGTTGTGTTTGCTGTTGTGGGTGTTACTTCAAGAGGCTCCTCTCGTAAGACCTGTGACATGTCTATGTTGTGGTCAGCTTGAAAGGGAGTGTTGTCACCATGTATAATGACTTGTCCACCTTCGTATGGAAGGAAGATTTCTTGATGTATCGGTAAGGAAACGACTCGTTGTTGTGCTAGCCAAGGTCTACCAAGAATCATGTTGAAACTGGGCATCTCTTCTATGACAGTGAATTTCGTGCTGGTGGGGAATTGTTCTCCTGCCACAAAGGCTAAGTTGATTGTGCCCTTAACTATGACACATGATCTATTGAAATATTTTAAACACGTGGTTTCTGTTGGCATGATCTCATCTGCCATGCCTAGTTTGTCGATGACGGAGTATAGAACTACATTTGTTGCCGCACCATCATCAATGTGCACTTTGCGAATGGTACATTGCCCAACACATACACTAATCGATAATGGAGCTGTTGTGACTTCCCCTTATTCAAGGTTATGTTTAACTGCATCATCACAAAAGACTAAGGTGTTTGAACCCAATCCTTGTTGTGAAATCATTGCACGGATGGATTCCATCTTAGCAGGGATGTCCCTTGTAATAGGAATGGATTCTAACGTTTACGCTAAAGCTTCGCGATGAGTCGATGATGTCATGACCAAATTATACAAGCTCATGGTTGTGTTCTTTTGTTTGAACGTGTGTTTCACCTAGGCCAGTGTAGCTACAAAGTCTGTGTTGTCTGCCGTTGTGTTGGTTGCCTCTGTATGGGTTGAGGGCTTGGGCCTGGTTTGTTTGGGATTAGGGGTAGGGCCCCTAGTGTTCAGCTGTTGTATACTAAGTGTGTCCTTTGTTTCAGCTGTGGGTGTTGTTCGTTGTTCATTTTTCCTCTTCTGCTGCCATTTGGTAGGCTTATCTGTGTTGTTGGCAAGGTTGACTCTTGAGGGAGTAGAGGTTGAGAAGTTTCCTACGGTTGGGCTCAGGGTAAGTGAGGGGCCATCGCGTGGTGGCACTTTTATGACAAATGGAAGTTTAGGAGGTGTTGTTGTTGTTTGACTAGCCTATTGTGGCACCTTGATAACAAAAGGTTTCTTTGCTGTTGTCGTTGGTGTAACATGCCAGTTTAACGTCTTAGCGGATGACTGTGGTGGTACTTTGACCACAAAGGGTGCCTTCGGTGCTTGGGATTGCATTGCATCTGGCCAATTTAACATCTTAGTGAGCGTATGAGGTGGTGGTACCTTGACCACAAAGGGTGTCGTTAGTGCTCTAGGTGGCACCTTGGTGATGATGGGAGGTCTCTTGCTCATAGAGACAGAGGGGATCGTTGCCTTGCTGGGAGGCACACGGATCACAAAAGGTTGCTGCATAGGTTTAGGCTTACTATCTATGCCAATGGATTTTATGACATAGGGGGCATCATCTATGCTCGGTTGATTCAGGGTGTTGATGTTTAGTTGGCACTGTTCTATCATTGCTTGTAGATCATCCCGTAACGCATGACAGTTGTCGGTATTATGACTGGACATCTGGTGGTAGTGACAGAATTGATCTAATTTGAAGTGTCGTGGGATCGAGGGCTCATTTGGTGCTACTAAGGTGGGGTTCCTCAGTAGCTCACAGTACTTATCGTGTCTTTGATGGGCATTTTCTGCTACTTGTTTGTATTGGATTTGCCCAGTTCTAAGGAGTTGCTCTAGTAGTTTAGAGGGTTGCGTGGGTAGCGGCATATACTTAGAGTGATCCTTGCGCAGAAAGTTGGGCCTTGGGATGGCCCTTGTTGTTGCAGGAAGGTTGGTACTGGTGTTTATTATTTTTGTACTTATGGCTACAGTTTCCATTATTGTCTGTTGTTTGGCAACATGCTGGTTCTTGTATGCCACATAGGCAAGGTCATTACTGGCTTGTGCAGCTTGTTCAATGTTCTTGATCTGTGTGAACGCTTGGCTCAATGTTTGAGCACTTAGGTAGTACAGTTTTGACTTAATGAAGTCATTCACGGCTCCCTTCAGAATCGTAAGCAAATACTTTTCAGGGATGGGCTCATGAAGTTCGTTAAGGGCTGCACTCCATCGTTGGATGAACTTTTGCATAGGCTTAAGTGGTGCTTGTTTCACCTATATCAAAGTGTCTAGGGTTGCTTCAGGCTTTAGGTTGTACTTAAACTTGGTAACAAACTAATGTAATAGACTCTCAAGAGAGGATATGGAGTTATGAGGTAAGGCTCGGTACTAGTCCAAGGCTACGCTCGTTAAGGACATAGCAAACACGTGCAAGATTACGTGGGGTCAAGCTTGAAACAATAGAGTTTCTGATCGAAACGTGACTAAGTGAGCATTTGGATCTCCCTTCCTGTTGTATTTGGTTAGCTATGGAAGTGTGATTCCCTTGGGCAAAGCTAACGATGGCACTGAAGAGCTAATTGGATCATCGTGGTAGAAGTCTAGTACTTTAACTTGTTCAATGTTTGCCATTTTGAGGTGCTTTACCTCTTCAGCTAATGCTTGCATCAATTTTTTGGCTTCTGCCCACTCTTGAGCGGTAGGCAGATTAGTTGGTTGGGGAGGTTGTTGGGTTGTGATTTGTTGCTATGGAGCAATGTTCAGAGTTGTGGTTGTGGGGTATGGCATGTTGAAGTGAGTGGGTTGTTGAACAAGGGGTATGGTTCCTTGCCTAGCCATAAACTGTGAAGTGACACCCTGGATGTGTGGGGCTGATGTAGTGAAAGTGGCCCCATGCGTTTGTGCGTGCGGTATGTACTGGGTGGAGATGGGGGTGTGGGTAGTCTCTATTGGGATATCGGTGCTTATGTGCTCATTGATATTTGGTGAGTGGCTGTCTATCCCATGCGAGGATGGAGTGATGGGTTCACGTAGGCATGGGGACTGAGGGTGTGGTATGAATCCTCAAGTTCAGATTGTGCCTCGAAATCATCTACATCATGGTGGTTTTGGGACTCCTCATTGGGTCGCTGTGTGTTTTGGCCCCTTGCCAGAAGGACCTGGGAGATGGATTGATGGTGAGGCTCAGAAAGGAGGATGATGTCATATACAGAGGGGGCGAATTCATGACCTCCCATGTATATGCGCTCGAAGTTTC
>MNCI01008809.1:1987506-2033733 GCA_015680685.1 Gnetum montanum
TTTTGTGTGTTTTTGTTGAAAAAACACTGTAGCGGTACTGTAGCAGTGTAAACACTGTAGCAGCGTAAAGCCTGTGTTTGAATAGGTAACATGATTAGCGTTTCGATTAAACAAAAAACAAGTCAGGCCCTCCTTCTAGCGCCATTTTTTGTACTGTCCAAAATCGTCGGTCTCCAGCTGGAATGAAACAGAAACCTAGAGATCCCTGAACACGCACAGAAGACCCTACCTTCGCTTGAGGGCAAGCTGGAATTAACGAAGGCAGAGTACCTTGAATGCTCCACACGTGGATCAGGTAAGGATTTCCCTGAACGTACACTGATATACTATACGCTGGGTTATACGTAAACAGCGTAACTAATGTAATACGGAGCATAAACGTATAGGAGCGTAGACGTACAAGAGCGTAAACATATAGGAGAGTAGACGTACAGGAGCGTAAACGTACAGGAAAATAAGTAATAAGCATGCAATAATTGCCAAAGAAAACTGTAATAAATCTTAGCAAAACAAATGTGATAATGTTATTGTGAAACTGGAAGTTACAATGTACCGGTCTAACATAGTTGTGAATCTGACACAAGGTGGGCGAAGAGCCCCAGTGGATCCACAGGGATGATTGTGTACTAGTTTAACTGCAGGCACAGCGTGAATGCTGTATGCTCAGCGTGCAAGGTTAAGGTCTAGCATACAAGGTCTCTACTTTGCTTTCTGATTTCTCAGTGTCTCTGGTTCTCTTTTTTTATCTTTGGTTTGCTCAAAATTGCCAACCCTGATCTAGTGAAAAATTGGGGTTTTTATCAGGTTTTTGGGAGTTGGATTCAGATCTGGAAGGGTATGAGTGGCCGTGGGTGAAAGGATTTCGGGTCGAATGACATGGATGCCAGCATACAACATGCCAGCATATAGGATGCCAGAGTACATGGATGCTAGCGTACAAGATGTCAGCGTACAGCATGTCAGCGTACATGGATGCTAGCGTATAGCATGCCAACGTACATCGATGCCAGCGTACAAGATGCCAGTGTACAGCATGCCAACGTACAAGATGCCAGTGTACAACATGCCAGCATACAACATGCCAGCGTACAGGATTCCAACGTACAACATGCCATCGTACAGCATGCTAATGTACAGGATGCCAGCGTACAGGATGCCAGCATACAAGATGCCAACGTACAGCATGCCAGCGTACAACAAAAATGTACCCAGCGTACACAGATGAAAATGCTTCATTTTAAGGTTAAAAATTGATTTTCGGGTGCCTGTGATGATGCCCAATAGTTTCCCTACCTCTGGGAGTTAATTTTAGGTGAAAATCTTGCTGTTTGGTGCCTGTTTTGGGCTGTTTCTAGTGGTGTACGCCGGGCTGCACGTTGGGCGTGCAGAGTACGTATGCTTAGCGTACAGGTCAAGGAAGTGCATCATTTTGAGGTTGGAACTTGATTTTTGGGTCCTTGAGAGCTACTGGGAACCCTCGTGAAGGTCCTGGGGGGTTCAAACACTCAATTCTGGCATGTTTTGACTCATTTTTGGGGCCCAAAAGTTGCTCTACACTGGCTGCACGCTAGGCGTATACTCTGGGCGTACAGGAATGAAAGACCATCATTTGGAGCCCAAAATTTGATTTTCAAGTTCCTGAGAGTTGCTAGGGACCTTGGAGAAGGTCTTGCGGGGTCTAGATGCTCAATTCTGGCATGTTTTATCTCATTTTTGGGGCCCAAAAATTGCTCTACGCTGGCTGCACGCTGGGCATATACGCTGGGCGTACAGGAATGAAAGACCATTATTTGGAGCCCAAAATTTGATTTTCAAGTACCTGAGAGCTATTGGGGACCTTGGGGAAGGTCCTAGGGGTTCTAGATACTCAATTCTGGCATGTTTTGACTCATTTTTGGGGCCCAAAATTTGTTGTACGCTGGGCATGCATAGGCCAGTGTATAGGATGCATACTTAGTAAAAACCAAGTATTTTGAGCTCAAGATTTGCCAAGTTTGATACCAGATGTCATTGTAGTATTTTTTGGGTCCCAAGGAACCATTTCTTATTAATTTCGACTCTGCTTGAAGTTGTCTATGAGGTCCTCAAGCTTCAGTCATGCTGGGGAGCATCATGACTTAGCTCGATTCGTGTTGGAGAAGTACTAAGCTTAGAATTTTGTGGTGTTTCAGTAAGGTGTTGTTAATTTATGTTCTACCCCCACACATTACATTAATTTTGTAAATGTGGCACCAGTGAAATGAGTTTCATTATTAAAAATTACTAAACATGGCATCTCAAACCTATTCACAATATTTTGTTGTATAAATTTGGTAGCAGTGGATGATGTACAATCAATAATGGTTACAACTTCTACCCATTTTGTGCAGTAGTCAACTACTACTATAATATAGGCTTTCTTGTTAAACATGGATGTGATGAAACCCATGAAGTTAATGCTCCATATGGTGAAAGGCTCTAGTGATTGAATCCACTATTGAGGGCTTTCCATGTGAGCAGCCATCCCTCTATCATGTTGACAATGTTTACAAGACTTGATGAACTAGTGGGCATCCCTAAAGATTATCCGCCAATAGTATCCTACCATCAAGATTTTTATGGCTGTGCATCTCCCTACATAGTGGCCTCCGCAATGCCCTTCATGAGCATCTTAGAGAATGTACGATTGATCTTCATCAAGGACACACCAATGGATCAGGCCATTGGCACCCACCTTATAAAGGTGTTTGTTGATTTCCATGAAGTATTTGACCTGATGAAGAAATTTTTGCTTCCTCCTAAAATCCAAGTCCTATGGCATATCTTGAGTGAGAAGATATGTGAGGATGCTATTATACCATATTTATTTTTTAGGTGTTTGTTCATTTATTACTCTAGTAAAGAGGATTTCGTCTGGAAATTGATTAGAGAGCAGGCTCTCCTCCTTTTTGTTATTCCATCTTAAGTAAGAGAGGTGGTCAGCGACCACATTCTCGATCCCTTTTTGATCTACCATAGTAAGGTCAAATTCCTGCAAGCTCACAAGCCACCGTATACACAAGGGCTCACCATCAGCTTATTCATGAGGAAATGAATTGCATTACAGTTTGTATGTATAAATACCTTATAACCTAGCACATAATGTCAAAAATTTTCTAATGTGTACACCACTACCATTAATTCTTTTTTTGTGGTGGTGTAATGCAATTACGACCCCACAATGCTTCTACTCATGTAGTGGATATAATATGGATGTTTCTTATCATCTAGCTACATGAACATTGCTCCTAAAGCATAGTTAGATGCGTTTATCATAAAATGGAATGGTTTGAACCAATTTGTTGCTCGTAGGATTGGTGTTTCTACGGGTTTCTCCTTTAATTTTTGGAATGTATGTTCTCATTCCTTGGTCCAAATGAGAGGTGCATCTTTCTTTGTAAGTTCTACCAATGGCTTTGCAATCTTAGAGAAATTCTTAATAAATCATCAGTAGTAACCAGTGTGTCTAAGGAATGATTGAACATCTTTAATATTCTTTGGTTGGCATGTTATTTGTTGGATGATCCTTATCTTTTCTAGGTCTATCTTAATCCCTTTCTATGAAATTTGGTGCCCTAGCATAATGCCTTCTTGGACCATGAGATGGCTCTTTTGGCAGTTGAGTTGTAGGTTTGTCTTTACACATCTCTTTAGTACTTCCTCAAGTCAGTCCAAGGCTTGCTCAAATGTAGCTCCATAGGTGAAGAAGTCATCCATGAAGACCTCAAAACCACTACTGATTTGTGATTGAAAGATACTTAGGACCAAATTTTGAAATCTTGCAGGGGCATTGCATACACCAAATGGCATCTTACAGTATGCAAAAGTCCCCCAAGGACTTGTGAATGTTGTCTTGGCCTGGTCTTCTAGCATGATTTGGATTTGTTTATAGCCACTATAGCCATCCAAGAAACTATAATAACAATGCTTGGATATGGTATCTAACACTTGATCTACGAATGGAAAAATAAAATGACCTTTAAACGTTACCATATTTAACAACCTAAAGTTAATGCAAACCCACCATTTACCATCCTTCTTTGGTAATACTACAAGCATGCTAACCCACTCACTATTTGCAATTAGATAGATGAACCCTGCCTTGAGGAGTTACACTATCTCCTCCTTGATGATTTATTTTAATTTGGGGTTCAACTGCCTCTATGGCTACCTTCTAGGCTTCATGGCCAAGTCAGTTTAGATGCGATGCTACTGTATTCTTGAATCAATTCCTGTTAGCTTTGGATATGACAAAGCAAAGGTTATTGACCATTTATTCACCACTTTCAACAACTTCTCTTTTTGTTCAAGAGCAAGTTTGACATTAATGATGATTAATTTACCATTATTTAAAAATGCATACTCCATACCTCATCAGTAAAGTTTTTAGTTCTAAGGGCTCTTGCTTGAAGTGATCAGTGATCTCCAACTTTTCCCAAGAGGTATCATCATCTTCATTAGAGAGTTGGGAATGAACTTGTTCAATTTTGTCCATTCCTTCAACATATGCACATGTTAGACTCTTAGTTGGCTCCATGCATATTGTGTTGCTATCTGAATTAGCTATTAGCCACTGGGTGCCCTCATGCTTTGTGGCTGCTCCATACAGATACTATTGAATATTAATTTCTTGTGCATGTTGATTGCATGCCTTAATGTATGTGCTTTTGATTGACTAAATATTTTTCATGCAATTTCACTCATTATCACTATACGCAATGCATCGAATACACTTTTTCTCTATTTTGCCTAGCTCATTTTCCTTGGATATTTCTAAGGATAGGTCCCTTATTCCCATTCACACATCAACTGTGCTTAACCAAGCCCTTTCCATAATGATGGAAAATTTCCTTTTGCAATTGTCCACCTTGATTACTAGAAAATCAACAAGATAGGACCACCCACAGATTGTGGTCACAATTTCCTCTACTAATCCCAAAGGGATAGTAATCGATTGATCTGCTAATTCTAAATAGATGTTGCCCTTATTAAGAGATGGTAGGTTCTAGGCCTTGTATATATCATGGTAGATGAGGTTAAATCTAGAACCAAAATCAAGAAGAGCTTTGCAGGGCTTTTGTCTAACAATTTGTAGATAAATAAGTGCCTTAATCTAGTTAGAAACAACATGAGTTAGCATTACTGTGTAGATCCTAGATAATGCTTGGTTTGAATGGCACTCAAAGGTATTTGATGCAAAGGATGAGGGTGCTAGAGATGTAGGGTGATTAGCTAGAGTAGGTTGTGAGGGCTAAAGGACTACTAGTCTGGAAGAAAGGTCATTTACTTATCGATTATCTAGACCACTTGGTTGAAAAATTGGTTGTGAGTGTACAGCCTGTGTAACATTTCTTTGTTGTGGTTGTGGAGGAATTTCACCCTGCATGGATGGAGTAGGAGGTAACTAATTTGAAGGTAAGGGTGTAGGTGCAAAGGGATGTGAAGGATGATAAGGATACAAATATGGGTTTTTCCCTTGAGTAGATGGTGAATGTGTCCAGTGGTACTTTGGAGGGTAATAATGATGCTAGAATGATGCATGACTCACAGAACTTCTAGGGGAGATAGGTTACTAAAGATAGTACTTGTATGGATCCAATTGCCTAAAAGGTTACTGTTGCCTTGGCGATGTCATCCCCCATGACTGTGATTGATACCACTATCAGTATTATTCGTATGGTTTTGAAGAAGTTCCACTTGGGTAGTAAGCTTGTTGTTGTTCGTGCAACTGTCTTGGAATACCTTGAGGGTAAGGTGATTGTCTTAGAGCTTGGCTACGTGTGAGGCAAAGATTCAATGCTTACACTCCAGATTCTTGTAAGTGTGACATCATAGGGTAAGATCCTTTTGGATGTTCATATTGACAGATGTCACATTTAGTTTCCTCATTAGAGTTAGACTCCACAACTTCCTCTACTACAACAGCTTTACGCTTACCTCTTTGGTAGGCACATTCAACTTCTTTTTGCTCCTGTGATTATAGTTACTATTTTGCTCTTTGGATTCTTCAGCAATTTTTAAAGTGATTTAAAAATTTTCATCCAAAGAGTCTCATAACTTATTAACCTTGGCCAAAATGTTAGAATTAGATTTTTGGATGGGCAAGGTCTTTCTGTTCACCACTTCATTAAGTGGTGACTCCTCCTTGTCACAAAATCGAACCTCTCATTTTCTAATGGAAGGATCCCTATTATATTCTTCAGCACTCTTTCTTTTTCGTAGCTCACCTTCTTCTTTTGCTACCTACTCAATTAACCTTTGGATTTGATGAGCTCTCATTTTAGACAATCTTCCTTAGGCATACATCCCAAGGGTTCTTCTTGTTTATACTCTGAGCCCATCTATGATGTGGTGAAGTTGTTCCCTCTAAGAATAACCATGGCTAGGGCATTTGTGTAAGAGTGAATAGTATTAGCCCATGGAAACATTCAAGGGTTCATGTGCTCCTTGTTTCTAGCCTTGGATTTTCCTTCTAAAATTAGACACTCTAGAGTATATTTGATATTTATCATTGAATGATTCTAACATGGTATTCCATCTTTAGATAGATTTCGGTTCTAAGAATCGGTACCAACTTTTAACTTCCTTAATGAACGTCCTTGGGAAAAGCTTGAGTTTCTACCACTCATTCTCTATGTTCTATAGAGCACATGCATCTTGAAAAGCTTGTAAGTGTGTCTACAGATTAGAATTGTATCTGCCTCAAATCTTGGGATATTGTTCATATCTAAGCACTTGATCTAATTATCCTTCATATGCCTAGTTGGGATTTTCACTACCTATACAATGTTAAGCATACTACAAGTCACCAATAAAGGTCCATCATCATTGCTATGTTTATGATGTCAATGATGGTTTTGGCCACCCCTTCAATTTTGGTGGCCTTCATGGTCATTGTTATTTCATTGATCACCTTCATCACGATTTTTTTGATGGTAGCTTCCATGAGAATTGTTAGATGAAGATGAATGTTCAGAATTGAATGAAGAGGATGAAGAGGAGGTGGGTTACCACTGCCACTGCAATGTTCACCACTACTCTTATGCTATTATGTTTACCATCCTTAGATCCCTTATTGTTGCAATGTTTACCTAGGTTCTTACTTTGGCTATTGTGCTTTCTTGACCCTAGTTTATGAATAGTTGATTACAAGGTCAATTTCACACCCTTATCATTAGTAGTAGGGGGTGGAAAATATTCATGTTGAGAAGCTTCTAAAGAAAGATCCTCATTATCCTCTTGATCTAGTAGGAATAAGGGGTTGGTGTAATGTTTCCCCTTTGTAGCTTCATGGAGTTTCTCTTGTCATTTGTCTCGTTTACGTTGTGTTTCGGTGTGACAGTAGTTTTGAGTGTCATATCCATCCACAACATACTCCTTGTGAAGATCTACTATGCCAAACTTTTTAAAGGTTTTAAATAGCATTTCGGGCATAGATCTATTGGGGGGCAAGATGACATTGCCCTCCATATCATGCCATTGCATTTGTTCATCCTGATGTAGGATGAAGGTGAAATTCGGCACAAACTCATCTAGATGAGTGTATAACACCTTGCATTCTTGTGGGACCAATAGTTTAGTATCTTTGGCCTTGTGAGAAGAATAAGACATTTTGCAAAACAAAATGAAATTGTTAGTGTGCTTTTATAATTTTATGTATAGTGGGAATGATATGGACCTTTAGGTTCATACAAAGATATTAGTGATATTCACTTAGATCTAAATAGCACAGATTCCACAAACAAAATCCCTAGCAATGACACCAATGATGAGCGACAAGGTACCCCTATGCCTGACCATATGAATCACAAAGTGTTCACTCATGATCTAGTTGAATTCCATGGACTTTGTTGTTTCTAGTGCATTAGCCCTTTAGGTAGCGAATCTAGCCTTAAGCTTAATTGTTGTCTTCCCAATTACACTTATGATGTTCGTGGTATGGTTAGTGTAATTGGGGTATTTGATTTTTATCATTTTTTATGTTTTATAGATTAGTGCTCAAATATGGATAAAAGTAATTCGATTAACTAATCTAAATTAACTAATTTACTAATCATTTAACTAATCCTAACATAAGTATCTATTCCCACTTTCTATACACATCTTGAACCCACATATCCACTTCTGGGTGACCAAGTGCTACGCTATTGGGCATACCAAGCAATAATGTTGCTGGGATTACCAAGCAAATATGTGTTATGCTTGAAGCGATCATACTTATGTATTTAATCTATCTAGCTTAATAACCTCATTAACTCAATTGCTAGAAAATATTTGTGAAATAATTGAAAACATTGAATGCATAAATAAAAAAACTAATCTATCCAAAGTGTGGAAAATTTTATCAAAAAGCTCATCTTTATTGCTACACACATTGTTGTGCTCAGGTAGAACAATGCTCGAATAAAGATCCATACACTCAATGACTCCTATTGTGGGCACTTAGGGAAAAAATTTCTAACTTTCGAATGGAAAGAATGTAAGAACTTAACTACTACTGAAATCTATATTGTCATAACTGTAGCTAGAAGGCATGTATTTATAAGCAATAGAAAAACACTACATTGATAGGCCTCACCGATGCAAGGCGAGATGCGTTGATAGGGCCTTGTTGAGAAGGCCTTATCAATGTGGTTGACTACATCAATGAGGCCTCGTTGACGTTGCCAACTAATGACATCTCATCACACATCCTCTACGATGGCCCAGTTTGTACAACAACATGTTGTAAATAGGTTTGGCGTGTCACATGCACTTATTTCTAATAATGGAACTTATTTTACAGGCATCACTTTTTAAAAGCTCATGCAATGGTTGGGATTAAACATAAACTAACAACCCCATACCACCCCAAGCCAATGTTCAAGCAGAGGTTACTAATAAGAAGAATGAAAATACTAATAATAATAGTTAGTAAATATAGGAGGGATTAGAGCATTAAACTCAATTATGCCATTTGGGCCTATCACTACACATGGAAACTTCCTATTGGCTATTCTCCCCATGAGCTTGTGTATGGAAAATTGCCAACTCTTCCTATCCAAGTAGAGCTCCATACACTTTCAACAGCTTGTGAGCTTTTCCTTGACCTAAACCTAGCATAGAAAGAATGATTAATGAATCTCAACATGCTAGATGAGAATCGACTAGTGGCGCTATCATCAAATAAAGTACATAAGAGATAAGGTCAAATAACAACATGACCTTAGAATCAGGAAAGTAAAATTTCAACCAAGAGATAAGGTTCTATACTGGAATCTCACACATGTGCCACAATGAACTAAGTTTCAAACATTATGAGAGGGATCTTATATTATCTATGAAAACTTTTCATCTGGGGCCATGTTAATTTATAAACTTGAAAGCCCAAATAAGAAACTGCTAATCAACATACAACAACTCAAACGATTTTGAGAACCCAAGATAGCTAGTGCCCAAAACACCTCAATAGATGGACAAGCATGCTCAATTTTTTGGATCTCCTTTTTTCAACCCAATCATGGGGGAGATGCCCAACCATGTTGAAATAATCAAAGTGGCTTTTAATTTTTTTCATTTTTTCTATTTTTCATAGTTTTTAGTATGTTTTCTCTTTCTTAAATATTTTACGATTTTTTCTATAATTTACTTTATTTGGTTTGGATTTTTCTTATGTTTTTCTTTTCTTTCTTTATTGCCACTAGGACTTTGTGCAACTATAGCTATCAATTGATGATGATTTGCACTTTATAATGTTATTTGATTGTGAATGTTCAAATTCTATATTTGAATTTTGATGCTGATAATTGAGACATGGTTTCTATAACAGGCAATGAGCCCACATCATCCACTAATCCACACAACTCTATGGTGTCTCGTTGTTTTGGAAATATGAGATCCCTTATTAATCAAAACTTATAATGAATTAGTGATCTTTGTACCTTTCAAATCTGGGATAAATTAAGTGGATTGATAAGGGTGTGACTTCAAAGGGATTTATCACTTTTTACTTACCTTCCCTCTAAGTTACATGGGTATTTCCATAGACTTCTCACCATTTCGCTGTTGACTAATCATAGAAATTAAAATTCTTTTCATTGTGTGGTTCCCATTGGATAAAGAAAGAAAATAATAACAATAACCATGGGAATTGAAAGCACACCCATTAGACATAATAATGGGCTACAAGCATTAGTAATGGGGCTAGAAAGACATGTTACCCATACCTTAAGGAACCTCTCTAACTAAGGTCCTCTTCACTTCCTACTTCTCTTTTATTCTTCTTCTTTAGTAATGGTGAGTGGTCTATGGAGATGTTCTTGTTTCTTGGAGAATGAAATGGTCTCAAGTGTTAATGCAAAGTCACTGGAAGTGGATGACCTTAATTTGGACTAAGTAAGGAAGTTCTCAAGTCATAATTAATCGCATTTCTCAAAAGGAACTTGTGACCACAATAAGGGACTCCATTCCACACTCTCTCATCCATTGATGCTCTTTATCAACCACCTCACTACCTTTTCTCATGTTATTTCATTATCTTTGTTTGGGTACGGTTAAAATTCTTTGATGGTTTCCTTGGTAGTTTAGTTCTTAACTAACCACAACCATTAATCAACCATGGGGCCCACACACTCCTGGGTTTGAGAGCATGCAAGGGCATGAGCTTGCTATGGGAAGGATCCACTTGCATACTCCTTGGTTGGGCTGCTTAAGTTCCTCATTCCTTAGACATTTTCACTTTCAAATCTTTTGCATTCTATATCAATTGCATCTAGTTTTGCACTCATTAAGTGATATTCTCCAAATTAAATATCCTTTTTGTGCCTATTTTAGTCCTCTTCATGCATTCCATCATGTTCTTGGCTTTATTGGCTTCCTATGAACTCCAATCTTATGAAAAAACTCTTTGTTTTTACCTAGTTTTGTGAATGTTAAAATTTTTATCTATCATTGCATCAACGTAGCACTTGGGCAATTTTTTGTCACTTGCTCTCACACAAAGAAGGAGTTTTTGCTATTTTCAAAGCCTAAAGCTTTCCATAGCCCATAACTTTTGAATTTCTTGTTTGATTAAACTTGGTCTTTGATCCTACAACTACTAGAGGTGAGCTTTATATCATGGGGGCCACAAAACCTAGGTTTTTGATAGTACTTTTTTTGAAATTTTTCTAACTCCCATAAGGTTTAACTAATAAATTAATATTAAAATCATTAATTCATGATAGTTAAACCTTTCCAATGAATTCTAGTAGAAAATAATAATAAAATAATCAATCTACCATAATCACAACATAGTCAAAGTGTAAATGATCCAAAGAGATAAGGTATCCAAGTGCTCTATGTTTCACATCAAATGCTAATGCTTGATCATGTTGTGATTATAGATGGCACCAAGATGTGAATGAGGAGGGGAGGTGGGATTGTCCCAACCAAGGGATAAGAGACCAAGAACTGGAAAGGGTTGATAGCTGGAGTAGCCCCAAGAACAAGCAATTGAAATGCATGCAATGAGACTTCTTCAAAAAGAGCCTAAAGTGGAATTTGGTTGATAGATTTTGGAAGTTGAAATAGAGCAATTCCACCAAGATGAGCCATCGGGACCAAGGCGAAAACTTGAGGTCACTTTAACAGATGTCTACCTTAGGCAAATTTGTTCTAAGGGGATCCAAAGTTCAATTCTTCAAGAGCTAAACTTTGGTCCTTTCTTGGACTTTGCTCTGGAAGAAGTCAAAACTCAAGTGTAAAATTCTCCGATGAGGCCCATTCTTACTTTGAGTGGAGAATTGTACATGAGAAACATGCCTCTTTTGGAACAACAAGTAGGTTGATGCCATTGTGAAGATTAAGGACATTAGTGTGTCCTAATCGGTGGAGGCCATCTCTCAGACCCTCCAATTGCCAGAAACTAGGATAACATTGGCAGAGATCTCAACACAGGTAGACCCAAAGGTGAAGTACTGGTCCAGCAGTGCTATGAGGTCGATCATAAGGAGTATGGCATACTCACTAAGGAAAAGGGGATGTATTTCAAAATCACGGCCTACCACCTCAATTTAATGATGAGGCCAGGCAAAGTGATGGCCTTCTCTTCCCATGTGTATGCCACTCTAAGAGGAAAATTCCTAGTCAATCTCCCACAACTGATCTACTTAGAGATTGAAAAGTGCTTTAAGGAGAACAAGCATGGGAGAAAGGCACTTCCATTCCTATGCCTCATTCACAAATTGTGCACGAGAAGAGGGGGGAGGGGGGGCGGGGAATGACCTACTATTCAAATAACAACTTTTGACATGCTCCTATTGCCTCTTGTGTAGAAATGATGAAAGAAAAGATTCCACCAAAAGTGCAAGAAGAGGAGTAGCCACGACCACCACCCACCACTCAAGAAACAACATCAGAGACATGAAAAAATTCCTACAGAAGAGGTGCCATTAAGCACATGAAAAATATCTATGAGAAACTCATGCAGCAGAAATAGGGTAGACTGGGTGGTGAGCCCTCAGTCTACTGATAAGAACTGAGCTATCTAAATAAGGTCACTCATATAATCAACTAGTTGGAGGACACAACATTAATGTTTTATACCTAATGAATGCAAGTTCCCACAAGGTTAAATCCTATTTCCCAAGAGGTGATGGTGTTCCTTCTAGGATAATAACAATTTCTAGGGATCTCTAGAAACACTACTACCTTCTCGATGCACTTGGAAGAGGGTGAGGGAGCAACTATCTTGGTGATGTAGCACCAAGGGCAGGAAATAGATGTCAAGGTGGTGGCTACCAAAGTGGTAGAAGCACTCGACACTTCTACGACCTTTATGCTTGATGTTGCTACATTAAGGGACATGCAAACATACGAAGGAGTAGTAAGTGGGAGGTCCAGTGTAGCCCAACATGAAGAGTAACTAGACTAACTAGTGAGAACTAGGCAACCAGTTCCAGAGATCTTTGATCTCCTAGATACCATCATAGCAATATAGTTAGAACTGCTTGAGGCTAGGGGCAAGTACATTATTGCCAGTGCCCAACTTGAAATAGCCATAGCTGAGAATCGACATTTGGCTACCGAAGTTGTAGAATTAAGAGCTTTCTTAGCTGATCCCACTATGATTAGCCAAGTCATATCAAGAGATGAAGCTTTTCTGCACCTTTTGCACAAACTTCAAAAGGTTGAGTACCTGAAGAACTTATTAATCTTTGACTAGTCCTTAGTAGAGGTAACAAGCTACAACATCAAAAAGGACTTGTTAGAGATTTGTAGGGAGAACATGGTTTTGACTAGGAATAACCATTTCCTATAATATGTTGAAGCTCAAAAGGACCAGATGGTTGAATTTCTGAGATAACAGTAAGAGTAGTTTTTCAATGTAACCATGGACCTAAGGAGGTTAGCTATAGAAATTAGCAATTGAGATCGTTGCTTGGAAAAATGAGACCCTCAAGTTCAAATGGATCAAAAATCACTATAGGGACTAGGTTTGCCTTCTCAAAGGGGTCAATGAGAAAGAGATCTAGCTAGCGAAGGCAAAGGTGAATAAGGCCCTCTAGTAACTCCAACAAGGAGGTGACATCTGGCAATCCATCTTTTATGGATTTAACACATACAACAAAGTAGAAATTTTGCCTCAAGGAGTTACAAATTAAGGAGATGATAGAGTACATAAAGTTAGCCAACCTCCATTATGTAAACTTGGAAATGCTGACTACTAAAAGGTTAAGTTCAGAACTAGAAAAGCAAGTGGCCAACTTGTATCTTTTGTACAAGGTTAAGTTAAAGAACCATAAGGACATAAAGTAAAAGCTAGAAATAGCTAATGCTAAATGCAAAGTTCTTAGAGTGAAATTCATAGATAAATGATTAACAGCTAAAAACATGGCTAGAAGAATGAATGACTACTAGGAGCTATAGAATGTTGTTAGAGATTCAACATTAAATGAAAACAATTTTTTTTTCTAGTATTTCAATGCTAAGGAGTTATTCCCTGTCATGCCCTATCCATGGGATGTTCTTGTACTGACCCACATCGGTGATGCTGTGTGAACTATGTATGATCCCCAGAGTAAGGAGGAGAAGATGAAAGCATTGATAGATGTGTTTCATCTTCCACCAATAGTCACAACTGCAGTAGGATATCAATAGCCTCAATTGTAACCATTGCATGCACCAAAGGTAGGAAAAGGTCCTTCAGCACCTCAAGAGCCTTCACCTCTTGGGACCATTTGATTTTCTTCTCGTCTTCAGCCATCAAAGGGATTTAGTTATCAAATTTTATAACAATGCTCAATTTTATTTTCATGAACACCTATTTTTTAAAAAGTTGTAAATCTGTATACTTTGGCACTTAGCATGAGTTTGAGTTAATCAATCAGTGAATCAATAATTTCATACCTTCCAAATTTTTTAAAATGCTTGTTCCTTCTTTTGTTCACTCAAGGATGAGTTTTAATCAATTGTGGGAATATGATGAATCATTGTTGGTTGGGATGCATCGATGCATACCCATTAATGCAACTACATCGATGTGTACCTATTGACACATATGTGTTGATGCATGATTTGATGCATCAATGGGTACACGTTGATAGAGTGTTTAGTCTTGCCTAGATAAATGCATGCACCTATAACATTTAAGGCATTCATTCATTAGTAGCATAGTGGATCTCTTGTAGTTTATTCTTTTGAGAGTTAGAATATTTTCTAAGTGTCCACAGTAGGAGTTGAGGAGTGTACAAATCTTTATTCGAGCATTGATGTACCTAAACACTTCGGTGTGAATGGCAATAAAGATGAGCTGCTTGATAAACCTTGCATCACTTGGATTTAGCATAATATTTAATTTAATGCACTTTACTATTACGCAATTCACTATCATGCATTTAATTAATTAATTAATACAGATAATTATGCACATAAGTACGACCACCTCAAGCATACATTAACGCTTGGTAATCCTAGTAGCATTTACACTTAGTTACCTAATAGCATTGCAACATTTTTAGGATGTGTAAGATAAGTGGGAACAGATGCTTATGTTAGGATTAGATTAAGCACCAAATAGTTTCTAAATTAATTAAGCATTTAATTACTTTATTTTCATACTTAGAATAAATAGATAAAAATATAAAATTTATACAAATCATATGCCTTAGTTACACTTGAACATACCATTGTACATCCACCAATGGAACTAAGAAGACAATGATCGCATCTTTAAGTTCGCTACCTATATAATGTGTACTTAGAGAGAAAAAGTGTGTGGAATTCAACTAGATAGCTTAGTGAATGTTGGTGATTTGTATGGTTGGGTGTTGGGACTACTCGTTGCTCATCACCAAAGAATGAAAATGAAGAATATTCATCATTCTCTCTCACAAAAGACTAGTACAACTTATTTTCCTTATGACTAATCATCATACAATTATAAATCAAGTAGTTATCTTGGAACCAAAAAAAAATTTATCAAGTAATTCTCCCTACCTAGCCTTTTTTAATAATTCAACATTATATATCCTTGATACTAGAGCAACTGCTCATGTGGTTAACTCACTTTCACCTTTTTTCCATGTTATCCTCATAGTAGAAATTTGTATAAAATTACATGATGATACCTTTGCATCTATTTTCTATATTGTAGTTGTGAATTTATCAAATTAATTTGCCATACAAATTGAAAAATAATCTTTTCCTCTAATGGGTGCATCATACACGATCGAGCTTCAAGAAAAATGATTGAAGTGAGTAATGAAAATAATGGCTTATACCATATTCTACCTTATATTGAGGTTTTGAATAACTCATCTAGAAATCTATTTCATTTTGTAGCTATTACTTTTACATTTAATTAATGGCATAAGTAAATGGGATATTTTTCCAACACTTGTTTGCATTTATTAGTCCAAAAAGTTCATGAAATTTTTTTTTCCTTTTGTTACATTTTGGAATTTCCCCAATTGCTAAACAAAGTCAATTACCCTTTCCTTCTAGTTTTATTTCAACCATCACACTTGTCCAATTAATTCATTGAGACATATGGGATGCTTACAAAACACCTTTTGTCACTAGTGTCAAATATTTCTTGATTATAGTTGATGATTTGACAAGATGCACTTAGGTATTATTTACATGACACAAATTAAAAACTCATCCAACTGTTAAAACATATAATGAAGTTATTATTTCATAGTAAATATTTATATTAAAAAATCATTAATATGTATAAGTACAATACTAATGAAACACATTTTCCAATCTCCGCGACATCAGGTATCCAACATCGAAGCTGTGATGTTGGGTATACAACGTTGGGGTCTGGATGTGATGTCAGGTACACAACATTGGGGTCTAGATGCAACGTTGGGGTATATACACTAGCCTATAAATATAGCACCTAGGCTCCAATTTTGAGTTAGTTTTCATATAGGTTTTTAGTCAAAGTAACAAAGCTCTTGCAGTTTGTTTTCTCCAGAGTTAGAATATTTTCTGAGTGCCTACAATAGGAGTCTAAGTGTGTACGCTTTTGTGTTTGAACATTGATGTACCTAAGCATAGCAGTATGATGGGAATAAAAATGAACTTTTTGATAGTTCTTGTAGCACTGAGAATAGATTAATGTTTCTTTTAATGCACTATACTTTGCTACATTTCAATTAAGTAATTAATTTCCAATTGTTAAGGAACACAAGCATGACCACTTTGAACATACATATAGTACTTGGTAACCTAGAAACGCTTAACATTTGGTAGCCCAACAACACTATATTTGTTTAGGATGTGTCTAGGAAAGTGGGGCGGTTACTTGTGTTAGGCTAGCTAGGCTAGTTTAGATCTTATTTTCAACTGTTCATTAGCTGAGTTAATTTATCTCTTTATTGTCATTAGGAGCAACATAGAATTAGGCAGTATCATATGCCTCACTTTGGACTAAACCATATGTGACAAAGCTACCACTAGTCCAAGTGGGGAGATAGAAAACTGCTATCAAAGCCTAACAATCTAGATACCACAACTAGTTCCTTCCATAGAATTTGACCGAATCATGCGTGAACACTTGTGATTCGTATGGTTGAGTGTAGGGATACCTTGCCACTCATCAAATACAATTAGGAATGACATATATCTTTAATCATCATTATTAGGTTGAGTTAATTTTGTAGTTTTACTTTGAGGTGGAGAGCCTTTAGAAACAACAAGATAATGTTGACTAAGTTTCTTGAACAAAAAACTATATTGAAGAGAAAATGTATTAGTAATTTTAAATATGTAGAATCAACAACCTTTAAAATTTTAATTATTGTTAATGAAAATATTAAGAAAAATACTAGTACTATATATTGAGGAAAAATTAAATAGAATCAAATGACTATTAAACAATAACTTTTGAATAAGAATGAAAATTTTACTAAGAAAATGTTGAGCAAAATCCAATCACTATTAAAATTCCATGAAGTACATGTGGTTTTATATTTTGCTAATATTAGAGAGTGCAAAGTGAGATTGCAATAATATATAAGATTTTGAGTACTAATGGGTAAAGTATTAATGCCATTACATTGCTTATTCCTAATTTTGAAACATGATGATTTAACATCATGAATAAAATATTCTTTCAAATTTTAGTTCATAGTGGATGAGGCCTTGTCTTACCTACTAGAGATATTTTTTTATTATTTTTCATTTTCTAAGACTAGAGAATACACTTGCATTCCAAAAGTAGACCCTATAAATATGAGAAACTACATAGGAAGCCTAATTAAAGATTGATCTTTGAAAAGTATAATGTAAAAAACTTTACTATAATGCATTGTTCTATAAGCTCTTACTAAAGTGCATACTAAATGCAAAGATTATAAATAAGAAATAAGAAGACATGTTATTTAGAAGAGCTCATCTAAATTATGAACATTTTCTATCCTATAAAAAAACCATAAATACAACTTTTTTGTGTTACGGTCCAAGGATAGAAAACTTCTTTTACAATAAGAAGTAAAGGTGATTATGTTCAAGAATGTTTATGTTATTTCCACAAAATATTTAACTCTAAATGGAAGGAATTATGATAATAAGATCAAAGTTTACTTCAAAAGAAACTGTAAATTCAAATGATTTATGATGCTCAAATTCATGAACAATTATTTATTGTAAAACATGTAGAACTTGTTAAAAATTCAAAATACAACTAGGGTAGTTTCAAAAATTGTTTTAATAATAGACATATAATTACAATTGAATTTAAATAAAAGAACCTAAAAAAAACCATAGAAGTTTCTAAATAAGACCTAATTTAAAGTTTAAATAGTTGATTATGGCTATTTGAAAAAGTGAAAAGCAAGATTGTATGCCAACAACTAAGAGGTGATTATGTATTTGAAGTTGGCTTAAAGCCCTTGTATTGTTTCTACTACAATAACATCACTAGACTACACTGTAAATTAGTTTATAACAAAAATATGTTTATTAATATTCATAATAACATAGATCAAGAAAATATTTTGAAATTTGTAATAAAAATCATACTATTTCATATGTTGAAACCCTCAAGAATTACAATATAAAATCCCTTAAAAGTTGTAGAGATTATAACAATTAACTCTAACTAGAAAGATTCCTTAACATCATGAGCATATATTCCTATTTTTCCCTCTTTTGATAATTGAAATTACTCTTTGTCATTACAAAAAGCAAAGTTGGTTTTGTTCTTTAGTATGAAAAGACCCTTTTGTTCTTTATACTATCATACACAACATTGACCATTGGTATGTATGTATAATTGCAAAATACAATTAAGTTTCAAGGTTAACTATAAAGGCTTTAGTATAACTTTTGCAAGCTATGGCTCCATCTGTGGACTACACAATGACTATAAAACATGTATAGTTAGCTCTCTTTGAGTTGCTTTAGCTATTCAAGCTCATTTAATTACCATTTTGCTAGGCTTCTGAGTGCAATGATTAGCTAATGGGCATGAATTCATGTACCATTATTCATGCTGAGCTCTTACTAGTTGAAGCTATTTTTCTTTGACCTTATTAAAATTTTCAAATTTTGTGATGCTACATGTTCACCTTAACTAAAATCAACTATCTAAATTTTCCATGTTCATACAACGGAGATATGTGATTGATGTGACTACTGTATCAAAGTTTCTTTCCCACACATGCCTAGTTGACATGAGCTAAGTATTGTACTAAACCACCTATCACATAATGGTCACATTAGATCTTCATTGTATGCACATGGATAGTTCAAATGAGTTGAGTCCAATTAATGTTCTCGAATGTGGATGTCTAAGCTCGATTAAGATTGAACATTGGTTAACATATAAAGAACCTAAAAATCATGCTTTCCATTGCTTCCTAAAGGAGGGATTGTTACAAAATAGGACGTTTTTAATAGAAATATTAAGGAAAATGAAGAAAATTCAGTTCATAAGCACAAAGCCCATGTTTTTATGAAAAACTAAATTAAGGTATTTAATAGGTGGATGTATATGATAATGAATAGAAATATCTTTAAAATTCAATTTTTAATGTTTTGGGAAAAGTAAATAAAACATTGATAAATGAAGAAGCTTTGAAGTTTTGTATGAGTTAATGAATTCTAATGATGTCATTGATTTTTAATCAATGAAAACAAATAGTTGTAACACCAGTTCATCTCTTCTCTCCTTTTCATTTCACTCTACCACCTCAAGCACTAGTACTATGAAGTACTATTTTTGATAATCAAATAATTCTAAACAAACCTATGACTTGATCTAAGAATAAGACAATCCTTATTTGAAGATTTTTATATTTAAAATCAAAGATTCTACTCCAAAAATTCTAACACATAAAACACAACTTTGATTCTTTGTAATAATCTTCTATACAAGATATTAACTAGTGAGTAATTTTTCATGAAGCATTTTACTAGGAAAGAGATAAATGTGAGTTGTAAAAATGGGATTCTGAATGTCTAGTAAATACTATACTCTTTCGATGAGGTGTAAATTTGTATATGCCTTCTCTATGAAGTATCTTGATATATCACACTAGTTCCATTGTTAATTATGCAAATTTACATGTCAAGAAAACCAATGTATTATATATTGAAGCTCTTTCCAAATTGACAAGGGATTAGTAATGTTAGAAGCATTAAGAAAGTGAAAACCACCATGCAAGTACTTAGCTTTCATCACGTAAACTCACAATCTAATTGAGACATAAAGTTGTCAAGTAATCTTTGCTAATAAAGCATAATTAGTGTCTTGTATATGTCTAAGATACCATCCCCTATAGGACCAAATTCTTTTTTCACATATTTTAGATATTTTATTTTGTTATCTCTCAATGATAAACAAGAAATAATTTTTTTTCTTAAAATAGATCATTTGATTCATTAGGATGATTATCAAGATGCACAATAGATGCATGAATCTTGTTTTCACAAATAAGGTTTGACATCATCACATTTTCAAAGCAAACAATATATGTTGTGTTTACGATTTATGCATTAATACTTAGGTGACTAGTAATTATTTTAATGTATCATTGAGTGTCATGTTCCATATGAGTGTTAAACCTCTTTATTTATTCATTTTTAAAAGGAAAACTTGGTTCTATGATGGCCTAAAACAATGAAAGCTTATTACATTATCAATCACCCTAAAGACAAAAGTGGAAATTCTAGAAAACTAGAAAATAAGGAAAAGAGGCCATACAAAAGTGGGGCTACCAAAGCTTGTAATAAAAAATAAAAGAGGGCCTTCCATGGTAACCAATTAACAAAAGAAAAACAAAATATTGAAGCAAGATAATATCAAACCAACTTTTTTTCAAAGAAATAAATAATAAAGGTGAGTGGCTTAATGTAAGAACGTTGTCCTTGACACATTTTCTGACATCCCAATAGTCCCTCAAAGCAGATTTAGAATCAAGATGGAACTCAAGAGGAATATGCCTTAGTAATCAATAGTCCTAAAACACATGTCAACAAACAACATGTTATGTTAGCATGTGTCCTTAGCAGTGTTTCAAATACAGTAAATGCATTATAATAGAAAATCTAGATAGCACTCCCTTGCTCTACTCATGTGGATACCATGGGGACTACTACTTGAATCCATTAGAGACATCACCACATGTTGGTAGTTGGTATCTTGCTCTTGTGAGCGCATGTGACATCCCATAGCATGTCCCATGACACACCTAGTTTATACCCCAATGTAGAGTTAAACTATGCAACCCTCCTAGGAAAAATCCTACCAAGTGGAGTAATGAGAAAGGTAGTAGCTCCCTCTTACTAATGCATGGAACTACCATGCTAGTATGGTTCCAAAGAGATAAGGAGTGGAGGACGCCTTGTGTTCCCACGATCCCTAAACTATGGGGGAGGTAGCAAGACACCATCAATCCTACTACCTCTCTTACAATATTCCCTTGATTAAAATTAGTGATGACCTAAAAGCATATCCTGGGTAACCTAGGAGGTAGCTACATCGAGGGAGGATTTCATCAATTTCGAGGAAGTAAGCTCATGCTATTCAAAGTCTAGTCCAAAAGGACCTTAGGTTCTAGGAGGTCTAACTAGCAAGGCCTAGGGAATTAGTTGAACTTGACTATCTTCCTAAGATCCAAAATCATCATAGAATTTGACACCTAAGTCAAGAATGGTATCATTCAAGAGTTGGTATGTCCATCCTTCCACATCCTACTTGAGATGCAAGACTATAGAAGGACTTCAAGTGTTTTGTCATAGCGACATGATAGAATGCATTGACCTAAGGATGTATGAGTCCTAGGGTGTCCCTTGAATTACTTGTACTTGAAGGTCTAAGGGTCTCAAGATCATCATAGTGTCTTTTTCTATGAGAAACTTAAGCCCCATTGCCTATAGAGTTCTTTGAAAAATTTCAAGCATCCACCTACTCTAGGTAGGCTCTCATAGGAATTTACTGTTGGGTCTTGTGAATCACCACATGTCACACCTCTTCTAGTCTATTTGGTTCTTGTATTTTTGGAAATTTTTTTGTAGGAAGATTCTCTATCCATCATTAGAGTAGCTAAAGTGGGAGTTTGATTGCTTTCTCTTGACAAAAGTTCAAGATTAAGTTTTCTTGGGATCTCAAATGCTCTAGTGGTTCTCAACTATCATTTGAGTATGGACAATGTTTCTAGTGGACAAGAAATTCCACTTGCATATCAGGACCAGGGCTAGTGGTTTGGAATTTTCGAATGTAGTCTACTTTCTTTCCTTGTATATATTATATACAAGGTCATTCTCGGATCGAGAGGCTTCTTTCAAGATAATGAAACTCATCAGGTAGTAGCTTCAACATGCTGATATGAAAATTGGATGGACTCTTTCCATATTTATAGGTAGCTAAAGCTTATATGTCACTTGGTTACTTTTATAGATGATCTAGAAGGGACCATCATACTACCTCATCAATTTGGATGTAGTTCCCTATTTTAACTTAAATTGATGTGCACCCAATTTCAAGAGAACCCAATCTCCCACCTTGAATTCACAGTGTTAGCATTTTTGATTAGTGTACTTCTTAATATCGTACACTACCCTCTCTAAACAATCCCTTTCAATATCAACGTTTTTGGATCACAGCTTCAAGAACTCATCCACTAAGAGGTGTCATTCCTATAAAGAGGGAGAAACCATGTGTGGGGTAATGGGCTGCCTTTTAGTAGCTGATGACTTTTAGATGTTGTAACTTAGCTGGGTAATTCCGAATAGAATAGGCTAGTTCTTTTGATCAATACAAACATAATGTTAGAGGTACTCCTCAAGTACACGATTCATCCATTCTGTTTGTCCATTTATTTGTGGATGAAAACTTGTTGATAACTTGAGGGTGGTACCCATCATGCCACACAAGGCCTACCAGAAGGCACTCATAAATTGGGGGATCACAATCTGATACTATTCTTATAAGTAACCCAAAATATCAAACCACCCTATCAAACTAATATGTTATGATGTCCTCAGCTGAACATTGACATGGGTAGGGAATAAATATGGCAAACTTAAAAAATTTATCCACCACCATAATGATGCTGCTCAAGCCTTAAACATTTGGTAGGCCTATGATGAAATCCATGGTCATCGTAGCCCATGACAATGGTGGGATTTCCAAAGGGAGTAGAAGTCCACCAAGACACTCCATAGAACCTTTGTCCTATTGAAATACCTGACACTTCTAAACATAGGTACTCACATCTCGATACATCTTTAGCCAAAAGAAGGTTCTCTTGATTAGTGCTAAAGTTCTTTATTGCCTAGGGTGCCTAGCTCATGACAGTCTTGGATAATCTCCTTACAGAGGCCATCCCAATCTAGGATACAAATTTAGTTGTCTTGGAACCAAAGTAGTCCATTCCTCATTTTAAAATGTGGAGCTTCCCTACTTTCTATCAACTTCATACGATTAATGACTTGAGGGCCCCTTTTTAAACCATCTTGGATACAAGCCACATCACGGCATCACACTGTACATGTGAAGTTTGTAGTTTAGTGATAGAAAATAGTTGGGAGGTAGGTTGAGGATGGCAACTCAACATTTGACACCATGTTCTTCTTACTAGGGTAGTAGGTCAGCTATAGATCAAACTTAGAAAGCATAGCCAACCATCTTGCCTATTTTTTTTTGAGAGAATGTTCGGGTTTGTATTACTGAAAGTTATGGTACACGAGTATACAATTACAAAGGGGGGGCATCAGGGATGGCCCACTTTGAGGGGGGGGGGCCTTGGGACCTTGGATAACCACAAATTTCAAAACTCAGAGGACTCTGAGCTTAGCCACAGAACCTGAAAACCTCAAAACCTCTAAAAACCTTAGGGGCGAACAGTGAGAGCAAGAGGGGGGGTGCACCCCCAACAAAAAGGGCGGGGGGGGGGGGGGGCCCCCCCCCCAACAACAAAAATGGGGGGGGAGCACACCCCCAAAAAACAAACGAAAACAAACAAGGGAGGGGGGGGCAGCGGCAGGGGGGGAGTGGCCTTTAGGGGCGAGTCGGCAGATGGCGACAGGCACATCGAGGTCGTTCCAGCTCATGAAGCAGGTTCAATGTGGTGCGATGCTCCTTGATGTCCATGAAGTTCATGGCTTGTTGGATGCTCTGCAGAGTAGCCTCTCTCCTGCGCCGGTCAGCCGACGAGTCCCCCGCATCTGGGTGGAATCTTGCAGACATGCTTCTGATGTGTTGTCTGAGCTCCCCCCAGGAGCTCTCACAGCTAATGCCCAAAATGCTATACGGGCAGTGCCCCCCCTGAGCCACTGACGGGTACTGTGCTCATGTGCCCGATCAAGTTGCCGTTGTCGTTGCTCTTCTTCCTCCTTTAGGCGCTCCTGCTCTTCCTGGGCCACCACCTCATGGGCCTGACGAGCTGCCTCCTCTTGTCACAGCTCCTCCCTGATTCAGTCCCGAAGCTCATCAATGAGCTGGGCCCATGAGGTCTCCATCATGAGCGTGTGCTGCCGGCTCAGCTATTGTGCTTGTTCACGGAGCTAGGCTTCGTGGTCGGCGCACAACTGAGCCAGGGTCTCGGTCCACTATTCCTCCGAAGTCCATCGCTTGGCCTCCCGAGCAGCAGCAACCGCCTGTTGTAGTTCTGCCTCCCAATTTGGGGGGCGCTGGGGGGGTCAGGCNGTTTAAGGCGGAGGGTCTCAAGGAAGAACCGCGGCAGGTTAACCTGGGTGCCGACCTTCAAGCACCTCAAGAAAGTGAAATGCAACCCCTGGAGCTTGGACACGTTGCCTGACTGGACGAAATAATGTTCCACCAAGTCGGTGGCACGAGCCCAGAGGCATGGGAGCGAAGATTGAGGGACCTGGCGGCTCTGCGTTCTCGAGGTTGACCCCTCGAAAAAGGTCGCAAAGTTCTAGAGGCTACGGGAGGTCAGCAGGATGACTACGCCAGCGGCTAGGACCCCCAAATAGCTGGCAATGGCAGCTTCCGTGAGACGAATTTCACGGCCTTGAAAGTAGGTGTGATCATCGTGCCAGTTAGTAAAGAACGTGGTGTCAGGAAGGTCAGGGTCCCTGACCAGCCTCTGCAGCAGGTCGGCCCAGCCACACTGGTAGACCATTCGCCAAAGCTCCTCGTCAGCCTGGTAGACGGCGCAGTCAGGTTCGTATGTTGGCATCTTTCCCATGGTGTCCGCAAGCTCGCGCCATGCTTGGCAGGTCCATAGGATAAGTCAGTTGGGGGGGGAGGGGTTGCAGCCTGCGCAAAGACCGTGCAATTCCATGCCTTCCAGGCGTGCCATAACAGCAGTGCCGACTAGGGGTCATCATTAAATCACCATCGGGGGGGGGGCATCCTGCATGTGCGCCAAGTGGCGATCATGCAAGGGCATTCGTGAATGAAGTGGATGAGCGTTTCAGAGCTAGTTCCGCAGCGTGGACACGTGGTGTCGTGTGTGATGCTGCGCTACTGTAGTACAGTGCGCACGGGGAGCACTGCAGATTTTATCAGCCAGAGAAACATTTTGACTTTCTCGGGGAGCCACCCGCACCAGGTCTCCTAGCAACCGTCCTCCGGGGGATATTTTTGTGTCAGGATGGTGCATGGCTCGAGGTGGGTCCAACCCAGGTGTAGCATCTCCCGTGCGTGCTGACAGAGGGTCTGCCAAGGCCACAGAGCGTGTGGTTGAGGCTACCAAGGCGTGTATTTCTGGCGGGCGATGAGGGCCCACTAGCTGTGCTCCCCCAACGCACGTGTTAGCCAATGGACGAGCCGTTGCTATCCCATCATGCACTCATCTTCGAAAGACATGACCCCCAAACCCCCCGCCTTTTGAGGAAGGGCCACGCAGTGCCAGTTGACTAGATGAAGCTTGCTCCCCCCTTTTCCCCCCCTCCAAATGAAGCAGCGGATCATGGTGTTGATCTGGTGAATGATGGCCGCGGGGGGCACGGCAACTGCCGCCACAAAGGGCGTAGTGGCCGCGAGGATCCCGGTAGCCACGAGGAGGTAGCCCTTGCATGTAAGATAACAGTTTTCCCAGTGGTTTATGCGCTTCTCAAGCTTGGTCAGGAGGGGAGTCCAAGTATTGTTCCGTCCCCATTGGAACAGCAGGATACCAAGGTAGGTATCGGTGATTGTTCCGGATTGAATGTTTAGGATTTGTGTAACCCGGTGCTGCACCTGCGGGTTCACATTGATGAAGTATGCCGCCAACTTTATGCGGTTGATTTCCAAACCTAATTCGGTGGCCAATCTGGTCAGGGCTAGGTTGATACACCGTGCCTGTGGGGCCGCTGCCCGGCTGAGAAGCATGGTATCATCGACGTAGTATTCAACACGGTAAGCCACCCCCGCAATGTCCAGGCCATCCACCCCCAAGGTGCTGCAGTAATATTGCATGAGGTCCATGGCAATGATGAAAAGCAAAGGGGACAGGGGGTCACCTTGCCTTAAACCTCTACTAGGGGAGGAAAAGCCCCACAACCGCCCACCCACGTCAAAGGAGAACCCTGCGGAGGACTGGATATGCAGACATAATTGGATAAACCCAGGGTCAAAGCCTTTCTTATGCATGATGTCTTGTAGGACGTCCCAACTAAGCATATCATATGCCTTCGCTATGTCCAGCTTGAGACATAGACTAGGAAACCCCGTAATACGGAGGGAATGAAGGACCTCTTGCATAAGAAGAACCTGATCCTGAAGGGTCCTACCATGAACGAATCCCTCCTGATTGTGTCCAACCAACTTAGGCAAGAGGGGTCCCAGATGATTGACCAGGAGTTTGGAGAAGATGCGAATGAGAACATTGCACACACTAATGGGGCGGAAGTGCTCCAGGTGGTGTGCATTCAACTGTTTTGGGATGCAGAAGATGCATGAGCAGTTGAGTTCGCACCATACTTGTCGTCTGGCCAGCATGACATTGAAGGCATCCAGAAGATTGGGCCCCACAATATCCAAGAAACCTCTGAAGAACTCCAGTGACCAGCCGTCCAGTCCAGGCGCTTTACCTCCTGACATGTTGTTGATGGTGTTAGTCAATTCTGTCTCAGAGAAGAGGGCCAGAAGATGTTGATTGTCTACTACAGTAAGCACCTTTGCCACATGGACTGAGATGGGCTGGGTGGGGTGCTTGGTCCAAATGCGCCCCCAATAATGTGAGAGCTCATTGGCGATCCCCCGTGGGTCATCAACCATCTTGCCTATTTAGGCCTTAACTTCATTTAATATAATAGATAACTAGTGGCTAGATTATCAGTCTTTACATGGACATGACTTTCTAGCAAGTAGTACCTCCATGATCTCAAGCAATGGACAATGGCCAACATTTATTTCTCATGGATCGACCATATTTGCTCCACTTGGTTTAAGTTTCAAGACTCATAAGCAATAGGATGATCCTTTTGTAGTAACACGCCACCAATTGCATCCTCACTAGCATTCGTATGGACATCAAAAGATTTTGAAAAATCTAGCAAAGTCAACATAAGATGAGAGGTTAAGGCCTCTTTGATTTTGTTGAATGCCTGGTGATAGTTTGAATTTCATTACCATGGGACTTCTTTCTTTTGCAAATTTTTGAGGGGAGTAGTGATACTTGAGAATTTTTTGATAAATTTGTGATAGGAGCTAGCTAACCCCATAAACTGTTAAACCTCATGAACATTAGTAGGAGTGGGCCATTGGCATACAACCTTTACTTTTTTGGGATTTGGCTTAACCTATCCATGTCCCATGAAATGTGCTAGAAATTTTAGCTCTGTATAGTAGAATTCACACTTCGCTTTCCTAATGTACAATTAATTTGCCCATAGTTTCTAAAGGACTAATTGTAGGTGGAGAGAATGATCCTCCATGGTCTAGTTGTATACCAAGATATCATTGAGATAGATGACCATAAATTTGTTAAGAAATGGTTAAATATCTCATTCATTAGGGTACAGGAGGTAGCTAGTGCATTGCATAGCCCAAAGGGCATCATAGTCCATTCGTATGACCTGTATCTGGTTACACATGTAGTTTTTTCCTTGTCACCCTCTATCATGTGAACCTAATAGTACCCTTGATGAAGTTCTAGCCAGGTAAAATAATGTGCCCCTACCAACTGATTGAACAAGTTAGAGATGAGTGGTACTGGATACTTTCTCTTAATGGTGTGCTTATTTAGTAGCTTATAGTCACAACAGAGACATAATGTTTCATCCTCCTTGGTAATAAACAACACTAGATCCCCATAAGAATATTTTGAGGGATGAATGTACCCTTTCAACATTAGGCTCTCAAGATGTTTCTTTAACTCCTTCAATTCTAGCCCTGTTAACCAATATGCTCTTTGAATAGATAGGTCAATACTTAGTAGCAATTCTATTTTATGGTCTATAATCCTTTGGGCAACACATTCTAGGTAACTCTTATGGCATCACATCTTGAAAATAGTTTAAAACCTATGCTATGCATGGGTCAATGCTTATTTGAGACACACAAGCCTCAAAAGGATCACTAATTTTCATAGTTAGTAGAAATTTTCTTATTGAATCCTTGGACAAATGTTTCATCACCATTGGAGACACAATCTTGGGACTAGAGCCCTCATTCTTCTTGATCTGTGCCCCATTAATTTGAATTATGTAAGGTGAGCTTTCATAAAAAATGAAAATTAGATCTAATTGTGAAGTAATGAAGACTTTGGCCTTGTGTAAGAATTATTTCCCCAATATAACATTAGAGTTAATATCTAGAATTAAGAAATCAAGAACTCCCTACCATGAGCCCACTTAAACTAGAACACTATGATATACACTGATGCATCGATGAGGTATGAACTTTACAAGTTTGCAAGAAGCTTGGACTAGTTCCATTTCTAGCTACAAGTCCCTTACCATGGATGGGACCATATATTTGTGGCTAGAACCATTATTAATAAGGACACTTATCTATCTCAAGCTCATAGTGATTGGGGCCAATTGAACCTAATGTAAGTTATTAGAATCAGCATTTTTGGAGCTTTTAGCTCCTAACCTCTACGTAACCATATTAGAAAACTCCATCATAATAGCTAAACTCTATTGTTTTATAGAAGTGCCTCCATCTATAATCTAAAGGCATGGATTTGGGGTGATACTTGAGAGAAATCAACTACTTCCCTAGAGCCTACCCCTACCTATTTTCTATCCTTTCTGAGCTTAAAGGAAAATTTCTCACTAGATGATTTCCATGGCACAAGAATTATTGAATTTTCCCCTTAAAGGGAACTCTAGAAAATTGTTTGTTCTTGGCCGTAGGTTGCCACTTACTCCTTGTATCTTTACATTTTTGTTGGGGGCCTTGGTTTCTTGGGGAACCACCCATTAGGTGACTACCTTGCTAAATTGATTTTAAAGTATTTCCACCTTTGATAGAACCTATGTTTGTTTTTTGAGAGTTGAAGGACATGACATGGTTTTCTTTCTTGGGCTTATCCTTATCTCACTATGTCACCTTGAAGTCAAGAAAGGTACTAGTAGTAGCGATAGACTTAGTGAGTGTGTTAATGCCTCTTCTATGTAGTTCCATTTTCACCTAGGGTTACAACCCATTTACAAATTTAAAAACGTGATATTGATCTCCCATATTAGGAATTAGTAACATAAGCTCTTGGAAAGTATTGATGTAATATTCAAGCTTGTTTGAATGTTTCAAGGACTCAAGCTTGGTTCTGGCTACCCACTCATAGTTTCTTGGATGGAATTATTTAATCAACGCTACCTTGAATCTATCCCAGGTGTCTACCATTTCTGTAGTGGTACCCTTTTCTTGGGCATGAAGAAGGCTGTGCCACCATAGCTTAGCACTTCCTATGAGGTACCGAGATGCTATGGAGACCTTTTGGGTAGCAAAAACACCCCCAATAGTCATATACATCTCCACATCATGGAGAAAGACATTAATCTTGGCATCACTCCTATCACCATCATAGGAAACCAGTTCTCTCAGTTTGATATGAGCCATTACTATGGGCTCTTCTACCAAGCATCCTACTAGGGAGGATTTTAGAATAGCATTTTCAATTTTTAAGTCAGATAGCTCATGATTCACCCCCACTAAGGCATCCTACATAACCTTTACTTGACCAATTAGGTCCTCAACCATAAATTCTTTTTTTTGTACCTCCTTAAAGGATTTGAATAAGTCCTTGTAGAGGTTCAACATATGATCTAGACAGCCTTCTAGGATCGAGACCTTAGCCTCTGCCACTTTCACCTGGTCTGTAGAGTGAAGATTCATATTATTTTGTGGTAATTTAATTTCTTTAAGAATGTAATGAATCACATTTGCATTCTTTGTGCCAAGATAGGCTAAGGTCTCATTAATAAATTTAACTTGGTTCCATAGGATCTGAAACTTAGTCTCATCTCAATCAAGTTTTGCCTCAACCTCAACCTCTAGGTTGGCCTAATCCTCAACCATACCACAAGGTCCACCAAGCTCCATATTACCAAATAAGAGAACCTTATCACAAACTCACCCACAAAGGAAGAGTGGCTAGTAGAAGTTGAAAACCAAAAACCCTCTTCTCTTTATCGAGTGAGTTTTCACTGATAAAACAAAATGCGAGGCTTTAATACCATTTGTAACAACATTGTCCTTGACATGTTGCTCGACACCCTAGGAGTCCCTTAAAGTAGATTTAAAATTAGGATGGAACTCAAGAGGAATATGCCTCAGTAATCAACAATCCTGAAACACATGCCAACAAGCAACATGTTAGTGTTAGCATGTGTTTTGAGTAGTATTTTAAATATGATAAATGTGTTATACTAGAAAAGCTAGATCACACTCCCTTGCTCCACTCACATTGACACCACAGGGACTACCAACTAAACCCTCCAAATTCATCATTGTGTGCTGGTAGTTGGTGTCACACTCTTGCGAGCACACACAACATCCCGTAGCACATTCCATGACACACCCGCTTTATACCCCAATGTAGAGTTAAACTATGAAACCCTCCTAGGAAAAGTCCTATCGAGTGGGGTAATGAGGAAGGTTGTAGCCTCCTCTTACTAATGCATGGAACTACCATGCCAATATGGTTCCAAAGACACAAGGAGTGGAGGACTCCTTGCACCCCCATGATCCCTGAATCATGGGGTAGGTAGCAAGCCACCATTAACCCTACTACGTCTCTCACACTTAGGGTGTTTTTTTTTGTTGGAAAAATCAGCACCACCATGGTAGTGAAAAAAATGAAAAAACAATATGTAACAAACTTTCGAATTTCAATCCTGAAATTCTTGTGTTCTTGTTTAAAGACCCATCAATTTTTGCAATACCATAAGGCATGAAGAGTAGAGGCAATAAGATTTTTACATTTGTGTCACTTTCATTTTTCTCAAATATGAGAAGTTTGAAAAATAACATTATGAATAGACATGCAGTTCTAATGTATGAAACTTGAGCACTAATTATGTTGTTAAGTTGGTTATGAATTGTGATTAAGAAGATATTTTGTAATTTCAAAGAACACATAAAATCAATGCACACTTGGCTGAATAAAATAGTATTTCTTCCAATATAAATATTGACTCGAAAAATTTAGATAATAATAATTGACTTTTGATGAGTGTCAAGGTACCCCTACACTCAACCATACGAATACGAGTGTTTCACGCACGATCTGATCGAACTCCAAGGACTAAGTGCTTAAGCACCTTAATGGAACATTTAAGGTTAATCAATCGTTGTCTTCCCAAACTTACTTGTATTGTCATGGTTGTATGGTTAAGTAAGCTTGAGGTATATGGATTTTATATATTTTATCTTTTTAGCGTCTTATACTAATAGGGGAAGGTGAAGAGAACTAAGTGACTAACTTTCATTAACTATTCACTAACTAAGTTCTAATTTTCCTAGCACCAGTATCCATTCCCACTTGCTGCACACACCCTGAACTAGTACAACGTTGCTGGGATTACCAAACGCTACTCGTTACTGGGTTACCAAGCATTACACACATGCTCGAAGTGATCATATTGAATGCACTTAATTAGGAGAGTCAAGGGTTGAGAAAGATTAATTAACTAGGAAAGCATTTAAATATTCAACAGTAATTAATTCCTATTTAGCTTAGTCCACATGCTGCAAGGTTTATCAGAAAGTTCATCTTTATTGTCGTACACAAATGTGTGCTCAAGTACAATTTGCTCGAATAAAGATTCGTTCACTTTAAGACTCCTACTACTGAAACATGGAAATTATTCTAACTCTAGAATGGTAAAACTACTATAGTTTGGCTAAGGGTCTAAGTTTAAGTGTCTAGAATAGGAAAAGTTGCCTCTTATTTATAGACATTACAGTGAGCCGTGATATCACATACGCGATATCGTGGGGGTGGATGTGATATCGCAGATGCGATATTGCAGCTCATCATACCCCCATGACTGAATAAAAACTCATCCTTGAGTTCCTTACAAAATATTGGAAAGGTATGAGATTATTGACTTGAATGACACTAATGGTGAATGGGGTGACATGTGAATGGATCATCATTACAACACATGACAAAATTAGTGTTCATGACAACAAGAGTGAACACTATACATATTTGACATCTAGCCTTATTTGGAAGCTGAGAGAGAAGAGAGAGAAAGAGAGAAAAGAAGAAGTTTGTTGCTGCCAATGCCAAGATTGCACCTTCTGTTGTCCATCCATAACTGCGTCGTTGATCTTGTTCCTTGCATAATTGCTCCATCACCAGTCCATTCTAAGTGTTCCCTCTAGATCCAATCCATTAGTGTATGATTACCATCTACACACACACAAAAATTCTTAAATTAGCAAGGGTAAATGGATCGCAATGCAATTGATACCTTGCCTCAATGTAAGGTTCATTGGCTAAGTTGGCTTATGCAGATTTTGGAGATATAACACTGGTGACTACCCAAGGTGTAGGGGTTAAGAAAAAATTGAAAAAATTGGACTAGGACCCCCATGACTAAAAGCGAACTTGCAGTAGCGATAGAATGGAAAAAGATAATGAATAAGAAATACAAATAAAAAGAAATAATTCAGAGATGGAAATGAACAAAATAAATGTTGATTGCAAAAATGTTTAAGGGAAAGAAATTCACTAATGCACCAAATAGGAATGCTAGTGGTTCCTCCCTAAAGTAGGTTCCTGCCCTTAATGCCCTAACAATCCTACATTCAAAGAGTCTGTAGGCTCTGAAAATGCCATTTGGAAATAAGAGTTAAAGTCTTAACCACAAGAGTTTACCAAAAAGAAAATAATGCATCAACCAAAATATGAACTATTGATACAACTGGCAATGAGGTGGAAAATGGGGAAAGAATGATGGAAAGAAGAGAATGAAATAGAGTCTCAAGAACAAGGTGGTGTACAGCCCCTTGTGTATTAATGGTTAGTGTGACTTAGTAGATCTCATTCCAAATATAGGCCTAAACAATCCACATCTAGTGACTTCGCATTAATACATGTGGCCAATACATCCACTTGAAGTAACAAGAATGCTTTCACCAAAAAGTCACCACCATTTCGACGAAATGAAAAAGGAGAAAGTAGGAAGTGAGAAGGGGCCTGAGTTAGAGGGAACATGTTTATTTAGTTTCATAAATAGTTCTTGTAGCCCAGATGATTATTTCGTCTAAGGGGTGTGCTTTGAATTCTCACTTTTCAATTTTCATTCCTTTTCTCTCTTTTTTTTTTTGCATGAGAACCACACCATGCGAAGACTTATTAATTTTATTAGCTTAGCTTTCTGATAATGGAGCAGCATCAGAATGGTAAGGAAAACTCAAGAAGAAAACATCCAAGCACCCAAGAGAATGGCCAACACAAATGCATCGAATCCCTTTGAAGTCACACCCTTTTCAATCCTTGAGTCCTTCCTTAGTTTGAGAAATGCCTAGTCATCGATTCATTGATAGTTCTCATTATTTAAGGAAATGGAATGTACAGTTCCAAGCCCAGAGAGACCATAGAAATTCATGGATATATGGATGAAGTGGACTCATTACCTATTATATCAAAAGAACCATACCTTAGTATCAACATTATAACTCAAAGGTAAAAACCAAACATTAGCAATCAATGGAATACAATTCATACCATCATTAGGAGTACTTATTAGGTGACAAACCTAACAAAATAAATAAAAAAGTATGAATGATGTTGCAAAACAAGAATAAGAAAAGTTAAAGAAGTTTGTAAAACAAAATATGTAAAAGAAAAACTTAAAAAGGAATTGAGGGGCTTGATTGATTAACATAGGTGGCCATCTCCCCCATGACTAAGTTGGAAGTGGGAGATCCAAAATAATGAGTAAGGTCGTCCTTTCTTCGATGGGTTATGTGCATTGACCATTCTAGATTCATGGTAAGGTTTAGTCTGTTGCACATTAACTATTAATCTTTTATTGGAGTGCTTGTTTTAAGTTTTTAGGAATTTCCAGCTTCCCCCTATTGATGTTTTCAGGTTAAGGGTTGGAAGTTTATAACACTCTTGCTCCAGTGCATCTATGCTTTCAACGTGGGCACAAGTTGTTCCCCTAGTTAGTTCCATGCACATTGGTGAGTTGCTCTCTTGATCAGATATCAACCACTAGGTGTCTTCTTGTTGTGTGGTTTCTACATACAAGCACTTTTGTATGTTAATTTATTGGGCACACCAGTTGCATGCAGGCAATGTTGAACATTCCTGTACGCGATCACACCCTGTATCACTGTATGTGATGCATGGAACTTTCTTCTTCTCAATCTTCCCAAAAGTTTTTTCCTTAGATATTTCCAGGGAAAGATCATGGATTTCTAGGCATGAGTTTATGGTACTTAGCCATGCCCTTCCCATTATTATTGGGAAGTCCCCTTTGTCATTGTTTACTTGTATCACTAGGAAATCAGCTAGGTATGACCACCCACACATAGTGGTAATGATGTCCTCCACAAGTCCCAAGGGAACAGTGATGGATTGGTCAACCAGCTCTAAGCGAATATTACTCTTCTTTAATGGAGTCAGGTTCCAGGCTCTATACATCTCTTGTGATATTAAGTTGACTCCAGAACCTAAGTCTAGGAGAGCTTTACATGGTTCATTCCCAGCAACTTGGAGATAGATTAAAGGGCTTCCGTGGTCAGAGAATTTCCTGAGAAGGTGGTTGTCCTTAATCCAGTTAGTGATGACATGTGTTAACTTAACCATGTGTGTTGAGCTCTATTTTTGATTTGAAGGGAGCTTTGAAGCCTTATTTGATGGAGAAGCATTCAGAGTCTCAACCACTTGTGGTTGTGAGAGCTTGGTTGGACTGTTGGTTATAAAGAAAGGTCTTCTCTTTGTGTGGTTGTTAGAACTAGCAACAGGTTGAAGGTTTACAGCTCTTATAACATTGTGTTGCTGTGGTTAAGTGGGGAGTTCCCCTTGCATTGCTAGAGCAGGTGGTAATGGAGCTATCGGTGTGAGAGTTGCAGATGGGTTTTGAGGATGGTATGTCTGTGGGTTTTCTCTCCTAGGAGAAGGAGTCCTATAATACTCCCAAGCTTGGTAGTGATGTTGTGATGTCACGTGACCAATAGAGTCACGTGGAGAGATTGGCTGCTGCATGTAGTAGCCATATGGATCCAGTTGTCGGTAAGGGTATTGTTGCCGTGGTGGTGGCATCCCCCATGACTGTGGGTATTTCTACTACTAGTGTTGCTCAATAGGTTGTGGTGGAGTTCAACTTGGATAATACGTTAAAGGTTGGTGGAACTGCCTTGGGTTACCTTGGGAATAAGGTAACCGTTGGGGTGCTTGCCATTTGTTAAGTTGTGGGTTGAGTGCATACACCCTAGACTCTTGTAGATGTAAGATTACTGGGCAACATACCTTAGGATGGTCATATTGGCATATCTCACATCCACCATCATTGTCCATATCAGAATCCACAACTTCTTCGGTGATGGCCATTTTACCCTTACCTTTGTTACATGCATGGTCCATGTCCCTCTTTTTGTTTTTGTCATAGTCACTACTTTGCTCCTTAGACTCCTCTACAATTTTGAGAAAAGTTTCAAATCTACTATCTAGGGAGTCCCACATTTGCTCTACCTTTTCCAACACTTTTGTTGTTAATTTTTGAAGCGGAAAGGTTTTCCTATTTACCATCTCCTCACAGAATCTCACTTCCCTTTTATGAAGGGAATGATCATGGTTGTACTCTTCTGTACTTTCTCTCTTACGTAGCTCTCCNCACCATCTCCTCACAGAATCTCACTTCCCTTTTATGAAGGGAAGGATCATGGTTGTACTCTTCTGTACTTTCTCTCTTACGTAGCTCTCCTTCTTCCTTGGCTACTTGTTTTAGCAATCTATGGACCTAATGAGACCTAAGCTCTGATAATCTCCCTTGGTCATACATTCCAAGGGTTCTCCTGGTTTCATGCCTAAGTCCATCTACAGGATGGCACAATTGATCTTACTGCAAGTAACCATGGCCTGGGCAACAATGTAATAATGCATAATAACGGTCCATGGCAGCATCCAAGGATTCATGATTTCCCTGCTTCCATCCTTGGATTTTCTTTCATAGGTTGGACACCTGAGAGTACATTTGATGCTTATCATTAAATAGTTCTAGCATCGTACTCCACCTCTGAATGGATTCCAGTTGTAAGGATGGGTACTAGCTTTCTGCTTCTTTTACTAGTGTCCTTGGTAATAACTTTAGTTTTTTCCATTCATTCTCGATATTCTGCAAGGCACATGCATCGTGAAATGCTTGCAAGTGGTTTTGATGATTAGCATTGTATCCCCCCTCAAATCGTGGGATATTATTCATATCTAACCTCTTGATCATGCTATCTTTTTGGTGCCTTGTGGGAATTCTTACGACCTCCATGATATCTAACATGCTTTGGGTTGCAAGTAGGGGTTCTTCGTGGTTATTTTCTTCATAGTGTCTATGATGTCTACAAAGTTCCCTACTCTCCCTTCTTCCATGCAGTGATTCTCTAGAGTGTCCTCATCCTCATTCTCAACTCTCTCATTGAGGTTTCTCACTCTGTTTACCTTTATCCTCACGGTTAGGTTTCTTATGATTGCATCCTGACACTGAAGGAGAGGGTGAGTGTTACGATGAAGGTGAAGAAGAAGGAGAACCTTCTCTTCAGTGGTCTCGGCCCCGATCGTGATTACAATCAGACTATCCGCCCTTATCATGTGTTCATGTTCCCTCATTGAACACTTGGTGTTCATGGGGATCAGAACCAGGGTTGTGAGCTGTGGAGTGAAGGTTCTGATACACCACCTCATAACCATCGTTAGGAGGGGGAACATTGTTTTGTGGAGAACCTATTGAAATAGGTTCACGACCCTCAATTTCTCTTAAGACGGGTGGAGCATTATGGGGTCCTTTGCCCTTCAATGATGTAAAGTATCTCTCCTGTCGCAAGTCCCTTTGATGTTACGCTTCTGTGGGATGGTAATCCCTTGTGTCATAATCACATGCAATGTATTCTACGTAGAACTATGACATGCCTACTCATGCGAGAGCACGAAGAAGCATGTTGGGGACTGCTTGATCTAGAGGCAACACTATGTTATCCTCCAAGTCTCTCCAACGCAGTTGTTCATCTTGATAGAGAATAAAGGTAAAGTCAGGTACATATTTATCATGATGAATATATACCACATGGAACTATTGAGGAACTAGCGGATCTTGGTTATGTGTGTTGTGCCGCCAACTGTCTCTTGCGTTGGTCCTAGGTGGTGAGGTGCTTTTATGCGAAGAAGAAGACATTTTTTTCTTGTTCGGTGTGCTATTTACCGTTCTCTTATTTTTTTCTGATTAATCCTAAGGGTTCATTCTAGTGTCCTAAAAATATGAATGATCTCCTATGTTCTACGTAGCACACAAACAACTAAGTCCATGGCAATGATGCCAATGATGAGTGACGAGGTACCCCTACACTCAACCATATGAATATGAGCGTTTCACGCGCGATCTGGTTGAACTCCAAGGACTAAGTGCTTACGCATCTTAATGGAACACTTAAGGTGAATCAATCGTTGTCTTCCAAAACTTACTTGTATTGTCATGGTTGTATGGTTAAGTAAGCTTGAGGTATATGATTTTTATATATTTTATCTTTTTAGCATCTTATACTAATAGGGGAAGGTAAAGAGAACTAAGTGACTAACTTTCATTAACTATTCACTAACTAAGTTCTAATTGTCCTAGCACCAGTATCCATTCCCACTTGCTGCACACACCCTGAACTAGTACAACGCTGCTGGGATTACCAAACGCTACTCGTTACTGGGTTACCAAGCATTACACACATGCTCGAAGTGATCGTACTGAATGCACTTAACTAGGAGAGTCAAGGGTTGAGAAAGATTAATTAACTAGGAAAGCATTTAAATATTCAATAGTAATTAATTCCTATTTAGCTTAGTCCACATGCTACAAGGTTTATCAGAAAGTTCATCTTTATTGTCATACACAAATGTGTGCTCAAGTACAATTTGCTCGAATAAAGATCCATTCACTTTAAGACTCCTACTGCGGGCACATGGAAATTATTCTAACTTTGGAATGGTAAAACTACTATAGTTTGGCTAAGGGTCTAAGTCTAAGTGCCTAGAATAGGGAAATCCTCCTCTTATTTATAGACATTCTGGTGGGCCGTGATATTGCATACCCGATATCACGGGGGTGGATGCGATATCGCAGCTCANCGGTGGGCCGTGATATTGCATACCCGATATCACGGGGGTGGATGCGATATCGCAGCTCATCATACCCCCATGACTTTTAAATAAAAAATTCATTCGCATTACTTTTAAATAAATATCGCGATATCGCGGCTCATCAACTTTTAAATAAAAAATTCATTCGCATTACTTATATTGAAGGTATGTTTGATAGAATGGTTAGAGTTTTAAAAACAAATATGATGTTATAATAGTCTTTAAACCCTATAGCAAAATATTTGACTTTTTTCATTACCTTAAAGATAAAAAGAATATTCTAAATAATAGTAGTATCTATAAAATCTCATCGATTTATGGTAAATGTTATATTGGTAGAATTGTTGGAAATTTCTGTATTAAACTGAGTTAGCACTTAAAATACATACAATATAATAAATCTTCAAAATCACAACAAAGAGATATTAGTTCTGGGTTTAATTTTGATGGGTAATGTTGAGTTATAAAGTTCTAATTTGACTATATAGCTTAGGTAACCTCTCATAGAACACATAGAAAATGATAACTCTTTTAAAAATCATAAGTGATTAATAGATAACATTAAATTTCTTTGTGTAATGGATGAATTTATAGATAAAAATATTAGATAAGCCCTTGAAATTAGCATTTATTATAATAATGTTAATCGAGATCAATACTATTTCACACACTTGGCTTTATGGCTAATTTTAACAAAAATTAAGTAATGTGAAATATGCTTCAAAATCCTATTTAATTTAATTTTTTTCTCACTAATTTTTTCTTCTTTTTCTTTCTTTATCATTTTTAAATGGTTTGTACTATGTTTTGTTCTTATTTACAAACTCATTGCCTTTTATAATAGAAGTTGTAAGTTCAATTACAGTTATTTTTTTTAAGGGTGGGGGAGGGGGATATGGGAAGGGGAAAGGTGGAGGTGATGGTGGTGAGGGGTGTATGTTAAAATTTCTTTTAATAATATCTACTTTGAGGACATATAGTTAAATTAGACTTTAATAACTCAGTATTGCCCATTAGAATTGAACCTATAACTTGAAATTATCAAATTAAGAGTCTTACTACTATGCCAATATCTCATTGTCAAATTATGTTGTTGGAACTTGAAATAAGTGAAACATAGAAACATGCCAAGATATATAATTCAATTAAAACTTTATATAAGTTAGCATTACTTACTAGAATCAAACCCATGACCTAGAGCTTCCAAGTGTCTTACCACTAGGCTAACACCTCATTGTAGCGGGGGCAGTGTGCAACGAGGGTGGGGGAAGTGGGGAGGAGGGACGGAGGAGTGGGGAGTGTTGGAACCCAAAATAAGTGAAACATAGGTACACCCCAAGATATATAGTTTAATTGGAACTTTATATAACTTAGCATTGCCCACCGAAATTAGATGCTTCTAAAGCAAGTGTCTTACCACTAAGCTAACACTTTATTGTTATTTGATGAAGAGAATATTTTCAAATTATAGAATTTCCATTAATTTAGTGAAATTTGATTTTCATGTTTAAAAAAAATCAAAACTAGTGTTAAATAATTCTTTCCAGGGTAGTTTTTAAGCCTTGAATTTTGTATTAGCAATTAGTTGAGTGATTACATACTCATAATAATTCCCTTTAAAAAAGTTCATCTTCGAGCCATTACATACCATAATAATTTCCTTGAAAAATTTCAAGAATGATCTTTTTATTTTCCATGACAAAGTTCATAATAATTCACTTGAAAAAGTTTTATCTTTTGGCCTAATATTATAAAAATACTTATTTATTTTCTGTTACAAACTTAATCCAACTAGTAGTTCGCCTCTTAGCTAAAATTAAAATATCATTATACTAATATTTTTTCCTCTTGAAAATTTTTAACTAATTATTTTGATTTATTTTATTTTAGCTTTTTTGCACGTTATTTTTTTCTTTAACTAATAGCTTTGACTTTGCCTAAAAAGTACTATCCTCATTACCCACTAAACTAACTACAACCTCTCTAGCCCATATACTACTATATACTTAACACAAATTGAAAATTAAACTAACCATCTATACCCATTATTTTCGTTACTCTCCTATTTGCACTACTTTTTCTTCTACACCTAGCTATTTTTATCATACATGTTATATTTTTAAAATTATCTTTTTCATTTTTTCATTTTCCTACAATTAATATTTTTTGTTTCTTACAATTAACCCTTAGTGTATTATCACAATTGATAATGAATTTGAAGAGTCTTGTAAAGATAAAATATGCAGGCTACAATGATTTCAATCAATTATGTTAAGCACACTAGTATATTGGAACCTTGTTTTAAAACCCTAAGCATGTAGGCCTAGAGCCATTGCTTTAGGTGTTCTTGTGAAATAATTCTATGCCCATCTCACAAGAACACCTCCATGAACTAACTGTTAAAGTACTCAATTCATGGGCACAAATGATCTTTGACTTGATATAACGTTCACTAAGTCAATGATAATGACATGACGGGATACAAATCTTTAATTGAATGTGGACTTAGCCTAGACACATGAACCAAGAATGATAAGGGGATGATAAAAACATTGGGATTAAATGCTAAATTTGACTAAGTTTTTTGTGTCATAAAATAAACTAATTATGGAATAAGCTATATGTGATTGATGAGCGACGAGGTACCCCTATGTCCAACCATATGAATCACAAGCATTCACGCATGATCTAGCAAAATTTCATGGATGGGATTGGTTGTGCATCTAAATTGTTATGCCTTAATTGTAGTTAGTTGTATTCCCACTTGGACTAGTGGTAGCTTTGTCATGTATGGTTTAGTCTAGAGTGAGGCATGTGATGATTGATGGTGTCTAGCCCTAAGCTACTCCTAATGATAATAAAGAGATTAATTAATTAAACTAATTAACAATGAAAAGTAAAGTCTAAATTAGCCTATGTGTGATGAGAATCCATTCCTAATCATCTGTACATGTCTTGGACTTCACGTAACTACTACTGGGATTACCTAGTGATACACTATTGGGCTAACAATTAATTAGAATTAAGTGCTCACGATTAGTCATACTCATTCTGCTTAATGATAGGAATAATAAAGAGAAATAAATGGAAAAATTAACTAAGGAAAAATAACTAAATAATTGAAAGCAATAAGAAATCTAAGTGAATGATGAAATGATAAAAGTAATCTTGATCTTTATTTCTAGTCATGTAACATGTCTAAGTATGTCACACTCGAATAAGGATGTTGTACAATCACTTAATATCACATTGCGAGCATGCACCAAAAACTAATAGAACTTGAAATCTATGAAAAGTTATCTAAAATCTATCCAAAAATCTATATCCCAACCATGCACCCAAGTGTGGTATTTATAGGCTAGCATGGAAGGGGAAATATTGGATGCCAAACATTGGAGGTTGTGCCATGATATTAAATACGTGACATTGCAACCTTAATATTGGATATCTGATATCATAGCCTTGCAAAACATGACTCATCATACCCTCACAACTGAATGAAAACTTATTCTCAAGTTCAAAAAAATTAGGAACAAGTTCTTTACAAAAAAGTGGGAAGATATGGGATTATTGACTATCTTGAATAAATACACAAATTGACTCTTTCATGTTATAGTGGTGTTTTACAAAAAATATCGATACAACATACAAGACAAAAAATTGGGGAAGCTCATTGATGAGCAATGAAGGTACCCCTACGCCCAACCATATCACAAAGTGTTCATGCATGATCCAGTTGAATTCCATGCACTCTATATTTTTTAGATGCACTAGTTCTCTAGGAAGTGAATTAGGTGTTGAGGACGTTTGTTGTCTTCCCAACTACACTTGTGAAGCTCAAGGATACGGTTTACACATAGTTGAGGTACACAATTTTTATCATTTTGTGTTTTATGGTTTTGGTACTTGAAATAAATAGGATAAGGAATAAAGTAATTTAATATCTACTTTAATCTAATTGACTAACTATTGTGTGACTAGTCCTAACATAAGTATATGGTCCTATTTGTCATACACATACTAAACACATTTAATGTTGCTAGGTATTAAAGCATTAAGCACTACTAGGATTACCAAACATCATACGCATGCTTGAAGTAGTTGTACTTGTGTGTTTACTTAATTACTATTTGGCTTATCTTTATTAATTACTTAATTAGCTTAATTACTGAGGAACATTGAATAAATAACTAAAATAATTAAATGCATGAATAAAATATTTAAGCTATCCAGAATTCTACAAGGTTTATCAAGAAGCTCATTTTTATTGTTGTACACATTGTTGTGCTTAGGTAAAATAGTGCTCAAATAAAGATCCGTACACTTAATGACTCCTGTTATGAGCACTTAGGAAAATATTCTAACTTCCAAATAGAAGAATTGCAAGAGCTTCGCTACAACTATGATAGAATGATGCCTATACACGGCAAGTTGGCATGTATTTATAGGCAAGAAAAGACCCTACATCGACAGGGCCACGTTAACGCATGAAATGATGCATCAATGAGACCTAGTCAATGAGGCCTTGTCCACACAACCAATCTACAACTCATCACTCATGTAGTTCCTAGAGGTGGTGGCTCTTCCATCAATCACTTCCTTTTGTCACCAGGCTTTTAAAATTTATAGTGGGTCAAGAGTACTTGTAACTTTTCCTCCTCCATCCTTGGAGCATGTACCATCTAAGCTGTTGAGTCGATGTGTGTTGGAACCAATACATCCTATGGGCATGGTAGCTACGAAAACATATTGTTTTCTTTCATGTACCAGGCCAAAAATTGTTGTCATTCCTCCTCAAAGACCCTGGCCTTTTCTTTCAATTCATGGTAATATGTTGATCTCTTGGCTAGCTAATCATCTCCAATTCTGAATTAGCCACATGGAGTTTTTGTAGAGCATTTTTCCTTTCTACAAACTCTTTTTCATATAATGCATAGGTGGCCACTACTTGCTACTCTAGTTCATTTCTAGGCCAACTTGCTGTTAACATGGCAAAGTTGGCATATTGAAGGTTAGCCAATGACATGTACTCTTTTAAATATTTAGTCTACAAGGCTTTGTTCTTTACTTCTGCTTGATGGATCAAGGCATAGATATCCAAGATTGGCTGCCAATCAGGATTTTGCGCTAACATGGAATTGATGAAGGCCTTTTCCATTTGGATATCTTTTTCATTGATCTATTTGCACATATTGATTTGGTCCCAAAAGTGCTCCTTGAGCTTCTCATGTTTCTTGACCTCATTTTTCCACAGGCTTACCTCAATTGTAGATTTTTGATGAATTGCGTGGACCTCTTCCATTGAGAGGGTTTGATTTTCTTTCGCTAGTCTACTGATGTCTTGGTTGATTCTCACTAGTTATTCTCTTAACTGATGAAGAATTTCTTCCAAAATGTTCTTTTGTTTCTGAATTTTGGTCAACCTAGCATTGTCAACATCAATTTGCTTGTTCTCTTATTGTGCAATGGTCAATGCCTTCTTATGGATGTATGCTTGATCTTCAGCAACTGAGGCATTCCAAATTACCTTCACCTTCTCTTACTTAGGAGCTTTGTTCTATTCAATTAATTGGTTCAACTGCTCTATTCAAAATTGGTCTAGCTAATTAGGTGCAACAAACCAAGCAGGGTTCCATCTTTCAACTCTCAGGGCAACCAATTGTTGTTGTAGTCAAAGCATTTTTGTTTCTACATGCTCCACCCTAGTCTCTGCCATGACCAAATTTCCTTTTGTGAAAATGAGGTTTGATTACACTACAATGACATTACTGGTGATGCTAAAAAGGGTTTTCATCACTTGTCCCATTTGTAGTAATCTATCAGGTACATCCTCATGGGCTATAGGAGTCATTGAAGTCCCAATAAGCATTTGTGCATCTCTGATTTGAGTCAAATCCATTGGGGGCACAATAGGCACATTGAAAAATTCTTTGATGTGATCTGTTATTACCTCTACTGCACCTGCTACATCCTTATGTTGCATGATAACTACTATGGCACCTTCTCTTAGTTCAAGCATCACTTGAAAAGATGTAATATTACAAAAGATTTGTTGTGACCACTAGGCTTCTCCTCTTGATTGTAAAGAAATATACCCTCTTTATGGATCAACATAAATGGTGGGCTATCCAACATCATTAATAACTTAGAAGAGGTTTGATTCATCCCTACTTTCCCAACTGAGAGTTTCAAAAATTCTTTACAAATGGCATATTGTAGGATGGTTGATGAGACGCAGTTTGCATGAGTCATGATATCGCATCCCATGCGATATCATGTCATCCCCTGCGATGTCGCGTACACGATATTGTGGTCCACTACCAAATTTATAAATAAGAGGCAATACTCCCCTTATTTCCCATCCTGATTTAGAAGTAGGGAAACTCTGGCAGTTTGATCACTCGAGAGATAGAATATTTTCCATGTGCCTGTAGTAGGAGTCCTAAAAGTGAACGGATCTTTATTCGAGCAACATTGTACTTGAACAAAAGTTGTGTATGACAATAAACATGAGCTTCTTGGATAAACCTTGCAGTTCATGGAATAGGATTTTATTTATTTTTTTCTCTCTCACCATTAAACTCCTAGAATGCAGTATGAGAACGACTTGATTACGAGCATCTAAGGATGTGTACGGATAGTCAAGGAATCGGCTGCTCATCGCACGCAGTATGAGTACGACTTGATTACGAGCATCTAGTGTGACTACTTGGTAACCCAGTGGTGTATTTAGGATTTGTGCTTGGTAATCCCAGTGGTAGTCCCAGATGTGTATGGTTAGTCAAGGAATCGGTTGCTCATCGCATTTAGGCTAGATAGATTCTCTCAACCCTTTCCTCCTAGTTAGGTGCCTCAGTATGACCACTTCGAGCACGTGTGTCATGTGGGGTGATCCCAGCAATGATTAGCGTTTGGTAGCCATGGTTGCATTGGTTCAGGGTGTGTACGGGAAGTGGGAACGGATGCTGACGCTAGGTAATTTAGACTTAATCATTAGTTAGAGTTAGTTAGTTTCTCAACCCTTCACCTTAATAGCATAGGAGAAAAACATAAAAGACCATAAAAATCATATACCTTGAACTTAGTTAACCATACACCGTGACAACCACAAGTAAGTCTGAGAAGACAATGAATGATTAACCCCAAGTGTTCCATGGGGTGTGTAGGCACCTAGTCTGCGAAGTTCGACCGGATCGTGCATGCTACGCTTGTTTCGTATGGTTGAGTGTAGGGGTACCTCGCCACTCATCATTGGTGCCATTTCTAGGGACTAAGTGTTATCACTCACATCGTTGGGAGCCCAAACGAACCTTTGGGTTAATTAATTAAACAAGAATTTATATAACGGTGAAATAGCACACCGATAAAAATGTCTTCTTCTCATAAGAGCAACTCACCACCTAAGGACCATACATGAGACAGTCGGCAACATAAAACACATAGCCAAAATCAGCCAAGTCCTAAACAATACAAGATAGTTTATACTCATCCTGATGAGTATATTCCAAACTTTACCTTTATCCTCCATCAAGATGAGTAG
>MNCI01008809.1:2037068-2048906 GCA_015680685.1 Gnetum montanum
AAAAAAAAAAAACAAAGAAAGTGAGAATTCAAAGCACACGCCTTAGACGAAATAAATATTTGGTCTACAAGCACTGGTTATGGAACTAAAATTTTTTCCTCTCACTAAGGTCCTTCTCGCTTCCCATTCTCTCATTTGTTTCATCGGAATGGTGGTGACTCTTGGGGAAGGCATTCTTATTATCCAAGTGGATGGTTTAGCGGAATGCATTGATGTGAAGTCACTGGATGTGGTTGATTTAAGGTCGGACTTGGAATGGGATTTGCTAAGTTACATTAATCATGAAACACACAAGGGGCTATACACCACCTTATTCTTGGGATTCCATTCCATTCTCTCTCTTCATCCTTCTCTCCATTATCCACCTCATTGCCAGTTGTATCATTAGTGTATATTTTGGTTGATGCATGTTTTTCTTTTTGGTACATGCTTGTGGTTAAGACTTTAACTCTTGTTCCAAATAACATTCCTGGAGCCTACGAACTCTTTGCATGTGGGTTTGTCAGGGCATTACGGGCATGAGCCTACTTTGGAAAGGACCCACTGACATTCCTATTTGGAGCATTAGTTAAATTCTTTCCCCTAACATTTTGCAATTAATTTTATTGTGTTCATTTCCATATTCACATCCATTTCATCAATTCCATAGTTGTCCCTTTTTATCTATGTTTCTTACTCCTCTTCTTTCTCCATTCTAATGCTATTGGAGGTTCACGATTAGTCATGGGGGTACGGGGCCCAATTTTTTCGATTTTCTCCTAGCCCCAAATTTTTTGATTTTCTTCCTAACCCCTACACCTTCGGTAGTCATCATTAATATATTCCCAGATCCGTATTAGCCATACCACAACCTAGCTAATGGACCTACACCGAAGCAAGGTATCAATTACATGATGATTCATTTACCCTTACTAATATAAGATTGTATTGTGTGTGCAGANTATCTTTCTTTCTCAGCTGCCAACAAAGGCCTGATGTCATTGTAATAAGGTGTTCATCCTTGTTGTCATGAACACTAGTTTTGTCAAGTCTTGTAATGATGATCTATTCACATGTCATCCCATTAGTTCCATTCCCCTCAATAATTCCATTCCTTCCCAATATTATTATAAGGAACTTGAGGACAAGTTTTCATTCAGTCATGGGGGTATGATGAGACACGATTCGCATGAGTCGCGATATCGCGTCGTCCCCTGCGATGTTGCATATGCGATATCGCGGTCCACCACCAAATATATAAATAAGAGGTAGCACTCCCCTTATTTTCCATCCTGATTTAGAAGTAGGGAAACTCTAGTAGTTTGATCACTCCAGAGATAGAATATTTTCCATGTGCCCGTAGTAGGAGTCCTAAAAGTGAACGGATCTTTATTCGAGCAACATTGTACCTGAACACAAGTTGTGTACAGCAATAAAGATGAGCTTCTTGGATAAACCTTGCATGTGCCTCAATACGACCACTTTGAGCACATGTGTTACGTGGGGTGATCCCAGCAACGATTAGTGTTTGGTAGCCACGGTTGCATGGTTTAGGGTATGTACGGTAAGTGGAAACGGATGCTGACGCTAGGTAATTTAGACTTAGTCATTAGTTAGAGTTAGTTAGTTTCTCAACCCTTCACCTTAATAGCATAGGAGAAAAACATAAAAGACCATAAAAATCATATACCTCGGACTTAGTTAACCATACACCGTGACAACCACAAGTAAGTCTGAGAAGACAACGAATGATTGGCCCCCAAGTGTTCCATGGGGCGTGTAGGCACCTAGTCTGCAGAGTTTGACCAGATTGCATGTGCTACGCTCGTTTCATATGGTGGAGTGTAGGGGTACCTCGCCACTCATCACTGGTAATCTTGTGGTAGTGGAGGTGAAACTTATGGCTCACGTTGCTACTCAAGCTCTTTCTCTATTTCTTTTTCTAGTTCTATCTCCTTTTTTGTTTCTTATTCTTCACCAAGGTCTTTCCTTGGTGTTGTAGGTTTAAGCAACTTAGCAAAAAAAGCATATTGAGCCCTTTTGGAAACATCATTGGTGTATCCAAGGATTCTAGCACACTTGCACAACTTCCTAATCAGGCAAGGGAATAAGAGTGTTGGCTTCCTTGCCTCTTTTCTTTGAACTACCTTTGGACTTCCATGAAGTACATTTGAGGAAGATTGGCATTGTATTTTCCCATTAATACTACACCTCCCCTAGCTACATAAGTTGATATTCTATTGAGCCCTTTAGTTGGGAATAGGTGGTATGTGCCTATCTTAAAGTAGGTCCTCTCTTCTAGAGTCAACTCATTGTATGTCTTATTATCTTTGTTGTGCACCTACTTTAGCCACAACTTTCTGGTTTCTGGATCAAACCTTGTGGACAAATGCACCAAATAGTCCCCCACATTTGGAAAATTTAGAGCCTCTATGATTACTTTGACTAAAAAATAAATAATGACTCTGTTGATGTTAACTATGGTGGCTTCTTCCTTGTTATGCCAAAATTGGTATGTCTCATTGAGGTATCATTCTTTACTTTTTGAAAGGATGTGCCCTAATGGCGATGCCTAAAGTTGAGTTTGAACTATCTCAAGAGAAAATGACATAAATGGACTGAAGTCCATTTCCACAATAACTGTGGTCAACATGGATTTCTCATGGATGGCTTCAAGGCATTCTTGGAATAATGTGAGGCATTGTCCTTACACTAGAGCTTGTGATTCTGTGGCCTCTCCTTGGATCGACTACCCTATAGCAGGAGCCTCTTGATGAATGCTAAATCATTGGGCCTCCTATTCCTCATGTTCTATTGGTGGGCCTTGTTCTTCTAGTTAACCCCTAGAACCTCTCAAATGTTTACTTACTCCTTGTAGAGGTCCTTCTTATCCTTCTGTTTTTGGGACCATCTACAATCATTCAAGGGTATGATGTTACTAAGGTATTATTATTTATCATTAGTAGGTTTATACCTTACCTATGACCTTAGTTTCATTAAGTTCTTTAGTTCATATGATTGCAAAGTTGGAAAAACGTTTAGAAAAAATGCCCCAAAAAGTGTTAACGTTATTTATGACCCTTTGCAATTGACCTCTTTTTCCTTATGTATGACTTATCATGACAATTATGGTTCCTTGGGTGAGAGAATTAGAGTTTTTTCCTTATGTATAGCTTATCATGATGGTTATGGTTCCTTGCATGAGAGAATTAGAGTTTTTGGCATTTATATGATTGATTTTTCATTTAAACACTTAAGGTTTGTAACATTCATACCCTTATAATACCTTCTGAGCGATAGCAAATTTTGAAAAATCAATGCAAGTTTTCCACGCAATCACCCTCCCCCAACTAAATCAAACACTTTAGGTTCAAATAGGTTAAAAAACCATGAAGATCAAAGTGGTATGGAGTAAAATATCGCAAGTGAAAGTTGATTACGGAGAGCTCTTAGTTGCAAGAGAAAAATTCAAAAACACCCCTAGCTGCAAATGATGATAATGGATTTTGGAGCACCACAAGGGTCCTATATATAGTTTCTATGGACTTGATATTAGGTATTTGACATTGAGTCTAACCTAATATCTGGCAGTTGATATCTAGGTGCTTAAATTTACATACTATGAGGGTAATCACCATGGAAATGAAGCTCTATGATTGGTTGGAAGGTTTTAGGTTAAGTCCATAGTTTTGGGGAAAGTAAGAAATAATATTTAGGTACTAGAAGTGTTAGAAGATGGAGTATATGATATTTAAAGCTTTGGAAGATGCAAGAAAAAGGGGTTAGATTCATTGTGTAGAACAGATTGGTTATATGATAAGGGAAAGTATTGAATTCAATAATTATGCAGTTAGAAGGTCTAAGATGATGCGGTTGTGCCAAACAAGTACAAGTCACGATAGTTACACAAGTGGATCCTCCCCAAAGTAGGCATTAGCCCTTAATGCCCTTGTATAACCACACCTAAAATTTTTGTAGGCACTAAAGGGGTTGAATGCAAAACATATTTGTAAAAAAAAACACATGTTAAAACCACCAATTTGAGAAAATAATTCTATGTCACACAAAACCATAAGTTAGGATCATACAAACTGTTAGATGAGATGGATTGAAGAAAGGATTACAAGAATTGGGACATGAGGTTCCTTACCATAGGCATAATGAATCCTTGTATGTTATTAATGGTTAAGTAATCATTAGCTTTGCTTCCCAAGATTTAAACCAAGTCCATACCACATTCTAATAACATCGCATTGTTTCATCACTTCGTTTAACAACCATAAGACTATCATCATTTCAAGGAGTAGCATCACTTGACGCTTTGTCTAAGGGAGGAGTTTATTCATGGCACATTTCTTTTTTGAAAGTATTTTGAGAAGCTACCAACCTTCAACATGGGTACATGTCTTTTTAATGGGAGGTTCAGAAATTTATTCAGCATTTTACTCTTACTCCCATTTTTTGTTAGATCTAAAAGGAGATAATTATAACCTTAACAACAGGATAGAACATACAGAAGTGGTCAAAGAGAATCCAAAAATTCCCTTGATGTCACACCCTTTACATTCCCACTTGGTTCTTCATTGTTCTGTCTAGGCACCATGATTACGAGTTTATTCTTAGTTTTGGTGATGAAAGAGAATATCATTATGACCATGGTAAGAACCTTTTATTAATGTAATGGAATGGATGGATGATATGGTTTTCACTATCCAAATAATCAATCTCTTATGACTTGAAAACCATAGAGATAACCTCACCTCAGTGGGCTACATGATTTTTATTCACAACCGAGATTACTAACAAAGGAAATGAAAACAAAATGTGGAAAAACTTGAAAAGGATAGGGAAAATTTGTATCAAGAAATGAGAAAAGGATAAAAAATTGTAAAACAAAAAGATGAAAAACACCTATTAATTCTAAATGTTAGGTTGCAGTGTTTCCCCCACGACTAATCATTTGACCATGACAAGAATTAATAAGTGGATAGGTAGGCTCCATGCATGTGTAAAATAGTGTTAACCTTTCATTTTCAAGCCACTAGGTGTCTCCTGGTTTAGTGTGGCTATGTAAAATATTGTTAACCTTTCCAATTTGGTATGCATGGATTCATTGGTCTTCCCACACTACTAGATTCATTTCTTCTGTTGGGGGTTGGAGTAGCGATGGATGGTGGCCCTTATGTAGGATCCAAGGACATTGGTCATGAAAGGGAAGATGTTACACTTGGTTGGCATTATGCTAGTTTAGATGATGTAGTAGGTCCATGAGTGTTACGCTTATGCATGGGAGCCATCCTAAAGAAGGAATTTTTCCAAGTTTGTGGTGGGAACCTACTGGCATTAGCATGTCTATGCACATCCATAGCATAAGTGACATTTATTTGTTGATGTTGTGATCCTAAACCTTCCTATGTTGCTGACAGTGACATGTCATGAGTTGAAGTATGAGAATATCAAGGATAGGATGGAGGGTAAGAGGTGTGAGATGGTGATCCTTCAGGGGATGCCATGGGTTGATGGTACTTAGGAGAGTGATAGTAGTGATTTGAAGTAGAGAACATAGAACTAGTTGGAGAAATAGGTTGTTAAACATAATATCCATACATTTTCAGCTAGTAGTAAGGGTAAGGTTGGTTTGGTGATGGCTTCCCCCATGACTATGGATTTTTCCACTACAATTCATGATGGTGTTGAGGTTGGTAATAAGTCCCATTGGGATAGTACAATTGGTTGTAGTATTGTTGATAATTACCTTGTGGAAAAGCTAAGTTTATGGGCATGTGCTTCTGTACGAACTTGGGATTTAATGCAAATGCCCAATACTCATGTATATGCAACATGACTAGGCAATAGCTCTTCAAATGATCATATATGCATAGGTTACATCCATCATCTTCATCTGTGGTTAATCCTATAGCCTCTTTTGCTTCATTCATTTCCCTTATTTTCTAATAAGTATTCCTAGCTAATTCTTTGTTCTTCTTCCTCCATTTATTGTGATCACTTAATTTATTTTGTGTTACTTTCTCCTCTATAGTTTCTATGAAAGTTGTAACTTTTTCATTTATCCACTCCAACATCCTATCAAACTATGCTTCAAGTTCATTGATAAATTTATATATCAACAAGGTTTATTGTGGAATCGGCTTATTAAGAACTACCTCTTTCTCCTTACCATAGATGTGGGCCTTCTTCTTTTGAAGAGTTAGATCTTAGTGATATTTCTCAACGTTCTCCCATTTGCCTAGCTCTCCTTCTTCTTTTTCCACATGCTCAATTAGCTCTCAAATCTAATGGATTCGTAGCTTGTATAATTGACCTAGAGCATACATCCCAAGGATCTCCCTCATTTCATTATGAAGCCCATCTACAATGTGGAAACATTGCTCTTCCTTAGAGAAACCATGGCCTAGGCACATATTCAATAGAGAATAATATCTATCTAAGGCCATGTCCAAGGGTTTACATTATTTTTGTCTCCCTCCTTGGATTTTTCTCCTTAGGTTGGACACCCTTACATAGATTTGGTATTTCTTGTTGAAAAGATCCAACATTATGGACCATTGTTGAATTAAATTTGGTTTCAATGATCTATACCATACTTCAGCTTTATTGATTACTATCCTAGGAAAGAGCTTAAGATTTTTCCATCCACTTTCAATGTTGTATGAGACATTGATGAGCGGCGAGGTACCCCTATGCTCAACCATACGAATACAAGTGTTTCATGCACAATCGGGTCAAGTTCCAAGAACCAAGTGCTTATGCACCCTTGTGGAACAAGGATGGGTTGGTTGATCATTGTCTTCCCAAACTTACTTGTATGTCATGATTGTATGGTTAAGTAAGCTTGAGGCATATGATTTTTATAGCTTTTATTTTTTTATGTCTTGTTGCTAATAAGGGAGGAGAGAGAGAGATAACTAAGTGACTAATTTAACTTAACTATTGATTAATTAGGATTTAACTAATCCTAACACCAGTATCCGTTCTCACTTTCTGTACACATCTTGAACCAAGGCAACACTACTGGGATTACCAAACGTTAATCGTTACTGGGTTACCAAGTGTTACACACATGCTCAAAGTGATCATACTATGTGCGCTAATAATAGAAATGTAAAGTGCATAAAATAAAATAAAATAAATGCGGAAGAAAATAAAATAAAATAAATGAGTAAGAAAACAAATCTCAAGTGCTGCAAGGATGAATCTAAGAGCTCATCTTTATTTCCATACACAAGGTGTGCTCAGGTACATAATGCTCGAATAAAGATCCATCCACACTTAGACCTCCTACTGCGGGCACTTGGAAAATACTCTAACTAAAAAAATTTCACTACTTGACTCCTAAAAGACTTATAAAAGACTTCCCTTGAAAGAATTCCTTCCCCTATAAATTGTGTGCCTGGGCACTGTATTTATAGGCTTGGGAGCAACTACTCTAATAATTAGAAAAACTACCACTCTAATATTAGAGAAACTACCACTCTAATTTTAGAGAAACTGCCACTCTAATAATTAGAATAAACCACTAGAGTAACTACTCTCATCATACCCCCACGACTAAATGAAAACGCGTCCTCGAGTTCCTTACAAAATATTGGGATACAAAATATTGGGAAGGTATGGGATTACTAACTAATTGACAACTAACGATGGAATGGGATGACAGACTCAACATGCCCAGTGAATGGATCAATAAGCATATTACAATATTAGTGTTCATGACCATTGTGGTAAACACTTGTACATAAATAACATCCAAGCCTTTATTTGGTAGCTTATNAAACACTTGTACATAAATAACATCCAAGCCTTTATTTGGTAGCTTGTAGAGAAAGAGAGAGAAAGAAAATGCAACGTGTTGCTGCCAATGCTAAGATTGTGCCTTCCATTGTTTATCCATAGCCATGCCAACATACTTGCTCCTTTCATAAATGCTCCAATTCCAGTCCATCCTAAGTGCTTCCTCCAAGCCCAGTCCATTGTTTGTATGATCGCCATCTACACACACAACACAGTTACAAATGAGAAAGAATAGATAAACCATAATGCAGTTGATACCCTACCTCAATATGAAGCACATTGGCTGAGCTATGGTTATGGTAGAAATTGGTTCAAATATTTATCACAAGTGACTACCCAAGGTGTAGGGGTTAGGTGAATAGTAAAATGGAGAAAATTAAAAAATTTTTGCCAGGGCCCCCACGACTAAGAGCAAACCTCTGGTAGCTATAAGATGGAAAATATGAGGAACAAGAAAGATGGGAAAAAATATCAATGGCAATGCCAATAAAATGGATGTCATGGATGGGGATGAGACAAGAAATGATTGATTTTAGAAAATGTTTAAGGGAAAGAAGTTAACAATTGCACCAAAAAGAAATGCTAGTGGGTCCTCCCCAAAGCAGGCTCATGCCTTTTATGCCCTAACAAACCCACAAACCAAAGATTCTGTAGGCTCTAGAAATGTCATTTGGAAGCAAGAGTTAAAGACTTACCCACAAGAATTCACCAAAGAAAAAAAATGCATCAACCCAGAATGGACTAATGATAAAATTGGCAATGAGGTGGAAAATGGAAAGAAATATGGAGAGGAGAGAATGGAATGGAATCCCAAGAACAAGGTTGTGTAAAGCCCCTTATGTATTTTATGGTTAGTGTGACTGAGTAGAACTCGTCCCAAATCCAGACTCAAAAAAACCACATCCAATGACCTTGCATCAACACACTTGACCAATCCATCCACTTGAAGCAACAAAAATACTTCCACAAAAATTCACCACCATTCCAAGGAGAGCGAGATGGAGAAGTAGGAAGCGAGAAAGGGCCTTAGTTAGAGGGAACCTTTAGGCATGGGTAACATGTCTTTCTAGCTCCATAACCAGTGCTTGTAGCCCATATTTCTTTATTATGTCTAAGGGGTGTGCTTTGAATTATCACTCTTTTTTTTTTGCGTGAGAACCACACCATGCAAAGACTTATTTTTATTCACTTGGCTTCCTAATTTTTGAACAATTTCATAATGGCAGAAAACCCAAGAAAAAGCATCCAAGAACCCAAGAGAATGGCCAACACAAATGCATTGAATCCCCTTGAAGTCACACCCTTTTCATCCTTTGAGTCTTTCCTTGGTTTAAAAAATACCCAGCCACCAATTCATTAAAAGTTTACTTAGAAAAAGAGGGACTATACAGTTCCAAGCCAAAGGAGATCATAGAGTTGTATGGATGAGTGAACGGCGTGGAATCATTGCCTGTTTTACCAAAAGAACCATACCTTAATATCAGCATCATAATTCAAAGGTAAAAACCAAACATTAGAAATCGATATGATATAATTCAATCCACCATCATGAGCACTTATTAGATGATGATGAAAGTAACTCAAGCAAACAAAGAAACAATAAACATGAACGATGATGTAAAACAAAAATAAGAAAATTTGAAAGAATGTGTAAAATAAAAAATGTGTAAAATAAAAAATCAAAAAGAACAGAGGGCCTAGAATGGTTAGCCTAGGTGGCCATCTCCCCCATGACTGAGTTGGAAGGAGGAGATCCAAAATAGTAAGCAGGGTTGTCCATCAAGAGAGGTAGCATGTGTACTAGCTATCCTAAGCTCATGGAAAGGTTTGGTTTGTTGTACGTTGACCAATAGTTTCTTGTTTGGGCTCTTAGGTTTGTATATTGTCATGGCCCCTAAAGAAAAAGTTGCATAAATAATATAATGTCCTTCCCATAGTGTTTGAAATTTAGTAAGTGGTGGCACATCTATGGGATTCCAGTAGAGAACCTTATCTCCTGGCTGATATTTAACTTTCCTAATTCTTGTGTCATGATGTTGTTTATTAAAGGCCTTGTGTAATTCATTAGATGACAGGGCAGCTAATCAGTTTTCATCTAGCAAGTTAAGGGTTACTAACTCTTGTTTCTGTGCTAGATCAAGGTCAAGGTTGAGGTCACATGTAATGGATAGTGTATGGAGGTAGCTAGTATGTCCAAGGAATGAATGAATATCTTTGACCATTTTCGGTTGATGGGTAATTTCTTAGATAACTTTGATTTTCTCAAGGTCTACCTCTATCCCTATGTGAGAGATTTTGTGCCCTAGTACTATGCCCTCTTGGACCATCAAATGTCTTTTCTACTAGTTGAGCCTCAAATTGGTTTCTACATATTTTTTAACCACTTGCTCCAATCGATCCAAGGCTTAATCAAAGTTTGCTCCATAGGTGAAGAAATCGTTCATAAAGACTTCTACACCATTTCCTATCTGCTGTTGGAAGATGCTTAGAACTAGTCATTGAAATGTTACAGGGGCATTGCACAAGCCAAATAACATCTGTTTGTATGCAAATGTTCCCCAAGGACTGGTGAACATAGTCTTGTTTTGGTCTTTTGGGACTATTTGTATTTGATTATATCCACTATATCCATCTAGAAAACTATAGTAGCGATGCCCTGCGATGGTGTTTAAGACTTGGTCAACAAATGGCAACAGAAAGTGATCTTTGAATGTTGCCATATTCAGTAGCATGAAATCTATGCACACCCTCCATTTACCTCCCTTTTTAGGCACAATAACTAAGGGGCTAACCCATTTTCTCTCAACAATGGGGTATATGAACCCAACCTTGAGAAGCTATTCAATTTCTTCCTTGACTACTTGCTTCAGGTTTGGGTTCAAATGCCTTTGCAGTTGTCTTTGAGGCTTCATGGAGGGGTCGGTGTAAATCCTATATTAGCATATCTTAGGATCTATTCTAGTTAATTTGGAATATAACCAAGCGAAGGCTTTTGACCATCTATTGATTACCTTCAGCAGTTCTTCTTTCTCTTGAGGAGCAAGCTTAGCATTGATAATTACCAGCTTTTCATTTTTAAAGAATGTGTATTCCATGCTGGTGGGAAATGGTTTCAGCTCAAGGGGCTTCTGCTTAAATTTCTCAGGAATTTCCAACTTCTCCTAAATGATATTTTCAAGGTTAAGACTTGGAAGTTCACGGTGGACGTGCTCTAATGCATCTATGCTATCGATGTAAGTGCAAGTCAAACCCTCAATTAGTTCCATGCATATGATTGAACTACTTTCTTGATCAGCTGTCAGCCATTGGGTGCCTTCCTATCATGTGGTTACTGCATACAAACATCTTTGTATGTTGATCACTTGTGCACACTGATTGCATGTAGGAAATGTTAAAATTTGCACAACCCATGACCTTTGCACGCAATTACACCTTGTGTCACGGTATGCGATGCATGGAACTTTCTTCTTCTTGATCTTTTTAAATGTGTTTTCCTTTGATATTTCCATGGAAAGATCATGGATTCCTAGGCGTGCATCAATGGTGCTTAGCCATGCTCTTTCCATTATGATTGGGAAGTCCCCCTTACCATTGTTCACCTGAATCACTAGTAAGTCAACTAGGTACGACCACCCACAAACAGTGGTAACAATGTCTTCCACTAGTCCCAATAGAATAGTGATGGACAAGTTGTCCAACTCTAGATGGATGTTTCTCTTTTTCAATGGAGGCAAGTTCCAGGCCTTGTACATTTCTTGAGAAATCAAGTTGACACTAGAACCTGAATCAAAAAGAGCCTTGCATGGTTCATTTCCAGTGATTTGTAAATATATCAAAGGACTCCCAGGATCAAATAATTTCCTAGGAAGGTGTCCAACTTTGATCCAATCAATGACAACATGTGTTAGCATGATCGTATGCAATGAGTACAGTGATTGGGTTGAAGGGGGCTTCGAAGTTTTGATTGATACTAAGGCATCTAAGGAATTAGAAACTTGTGATTGCANAATGAGTACAGTGATTGGGTTGAAGGGGGCTTCGAAGTTT
>MNCI01008809.1:2048985-2074299 GCA_015680685.1 Gnetum montanum
GGGGATTTCACCCTACATAGCTGGAACAAGTGGTAGTGGAGCTATTGGTGGAAGAGATGCGACCAGATGAGAAGGATGATATGCTTGTGGAATATCGCCCCCTAGAAGAGGGAGTCCCATAATACTCACGAACTTGGTAGTGAGGTTGAGAAGTGACGTGACCAGTAGAGTCATGTGGGGGGATTGGCTGCTATACGTAATATCCATACAAGTTAGGTTGCCGGTAAAGATACTGTTGCCTTGGTGGTGGCATTTTCCATGATTGTGGGTGCTACCACTATTGATATTTCTCAATAATTTATGATGGAGTTCCATTGGGATAATATGTTAAGGGTTGGTGGAACTGCCTTGGGTTACCTTAAGGATAGGGTAACCTTCAGGGTGTTTGCCTTTTGTTTAATCGTGGGTTGAGTGCATACACCCCAGACTCCTGCCAATGTGAGATTACATGGAAACATCCCTTAGGATGGTCATATTGACATATCTCACATCCACTATCATTGTCTATTTCCAGATCCACAACCTCTTCAATGATGGTAACTTTGCCCTTACCCTTGCTACGTGCATGTTCAAGTTCTCTCTTTTTTCTTTTTTCGCGGTCACTACCTTGCTCTCTAGACTCCTCTACTATTTTAAGAATAGTTTGAAATCTATTGTCTAGGGAATCCCACATTTTTTCTACCTTTGCTGAAACTTCTAATATTATCTTTTGTATACGCAAAGTTTTCCTATTCACCATCTCTTCGAGTGGTGACTCTTCTTCATCCTCACAAAATCTTACTCCCCTCTTCCGGAGGGAAGGATCTTGATTATACTCTTCCACACTTTCTCTCTTCTGTAGCTCACCTTCTTGCTTAACAACTTGCTCCAATAGTCTTTGAATTTGATGGGACCTAAGCTCGAATAGTCTCCCTTGGGCATAAGTCCCAAGGGCTCTTCTCATTTCATTCCTAAGCCCATCCATGATATGGCGTAGTTGATCCCTTTGCAAATAACCATGGCTAGGAAAATGATGTAACAATGCATAATATCAGCCCATGGCAACATCCAAGGGTTCATGTCCTCCTTGTTTCTAGCCTTGGATTTTCTTTCGCAAGTTAGACACTTGGGAGTACGTTTATTACTTATCATTGAATAATTCTAACATAGTACTCCATCTACAAATAGATTCTGGTTCTAAGGATTGGTACCAGCTTTCTGCTTCTTTAACTAATGTCCACAGGAACAACTTAAGTTTTTGCCATTCGTTCTCTATGTTTTGTAAGGTAAATGCATCATGGAATGCTTGTAAGTGATTCTAAGGATCAGTGTTGTATCCCCATTCAAATCATGGGATGTTGTTCATATCTAATCTCTTGATCCTACTATCTTTTTGGTGCCTTGTTGGAACTCCAATAGCCTCAGTTATGTCCAACATACTTTGAGTAGTGAGTAGGGGTTCTTCATGATTGTCTCATCCATGCTGTCTATGATGCCTACATTGTTCCCTACTCTTCCTTCTTCTATGTTGTGACTCTCTAGAGAGCACTCGTCCCCTTTCCTAGCTATTTCATCTATGAATTCCACTTTGCCTACCTTTATCCCCATGGTATTTTTCTTTATGCCCACATCTGGATATTGAAGGAGAGGGTGAAGGAGATGATGAAGGTGAAGAAGAAGGAGAACTGTCACCATGACAGTGTCTGCTTCCTTCTCTTCTGCGGTCTTGGCCCCGATCACAATTGCGATAAGAATGTCCACCTTTATCATGAGTTCGTGTTCCTTTTTTGGACCCTATGTGCCTATGGGTATCAAGACCTAGGTTATGAATAGTGGAATGAAGGTCCTGATATACAACCCTTGGCCAAAGTCAAGGGGAGGAACATTTTTTTGTGGCCAACTACCTGAGGTAGGTTCACCACCCTCATTTTCACTTAAGACATGTGGGGCATCTTGGCACCACTTACCCTTCAAAGACTTATGATGTCTCTCTTGTTGCAAGTCCCTTTGATGTTGTCCTCTGTGGGATGGTATTCTCTTAAGTCATGGTCTTGCACAATGTATTCTGCATGTAGGTGTGACATGCTAATTCGTGTGAGAACATGAAGAAGCATGCTCAGGATTGAACAATCGAGAGGTAACACTATGTTACCTTCTAAGTCTTGCCAAAACCAGTGTTCATCTTGATCAAGGATAAAGGTTGATTCTAGTATATACTCATCAAGATGAACATATACCACTTGAACTTGTTGAGGGACTGACAAATCAACGTCATGTATATTATGTCATCGATTTTTTCTTATTTCAAACCTAGGCAATGAGGTGCTTTTGTACAAAGAAGGAGACATACTTGTCTATTTAGTGTGCAAGGTATTCTTGTGCAAGGAGACATCACTATGTTTATTCTTGTTTGTTCCAATGATGTGAATGATTTCCTATGTTCTAGTTAGTGCACAAACAACTAAGTCCCTAGAAACGGTGCCAATGATGAGCAGCGAGGTACCCCTACGCTCAACCATATGAATACAAGCGTTTCATGCACAATCTAGTTGAATTTGCAAGGACTAAGTGCTTATGCACCCTTGTTGAACAAGGATGGGTTGGTTGATCATTGTTTTCCCAAACTTACTTGTATGTCACGATTGTATGGTTAAGTAAGCTTGAGGCATATGATTTTTATAGCTTTTATGTTTTTATGTCATACTGCTAATAAGGGAGGAGAGAGAGAGATAACTAAGTGACTAATTTAACTTAACTATTTATTAACTAGGCTTTAACTAATCCTAACACCAGTATCCGTTCTCACTTGCCATACACATCCTGAACCAGTGCAACACTACTGGGATTACTAAATGCTAATCGTTACTGGGTTACCAAGTGTTACACGCATGCTCGAAGTGATCGTACTATGTGTGCTAATAATAGAAATGTAAAGTGCATAAAATAAAATAAAATAAATTTAAAAGAAAATAAAATAAAAGAAATGAGTAAGAAAACAAATCTCAAGTGCTGCAAGGATGAATCCAAGAGCTCATCTTTATTGCTGTACATAAGGTGTGCTCAGGTACACAATGCTCGAATAAAGATCTGTCCACACTCAGAGCTCTTACTACGAGCAATTGGAAAATACTCTAACTACAAAAGTTTTGCTACTTGAATCCTAAAAGACTTCTAAAAGACTTCCCTTGAAATACTTCCTTCCAAAACTTCCCCTGTAAATTATGCACCTAGGCACTGTATTTATAGGCTTGGGAGAAACTACTCTAATAATTAGAAAAACTACCACTCTAATTTTAGAGAAATTGCCACTCTAACATTACTCTTCCTCAGAGAAACCATGGCCTAGGCACGTATTCAGTAGAGAATAATATCTATCTAAGGCCATGTCCAAGGGTTTACATTGTTTTTGTCTCCATCCTTGGATCTGTCTCCTTAGGTTGGACACCCTTACATAGGTTTGGTATTTCTCATTGAAGAGTTCCAACATTGTGGACCATTGTTGAATTAAATTTGGTTTCAATGATCTATACCATACTTCAGCTTTACTGATTACTATCCTAGGAAAGAGCTTAAGTTTTTGTCATCCACTTTCAATGTTGTATGAGACATAGGCATCATGAAAGGGTTAGATGATGTTGTGAATCTGAATCGTAGCCTCTCACAAATTTAGAGATATTATTCATATCAAGCCTAGGTAGGCAACTTTCCTTGTGATGCCTATGGAATATCTTAACATCCTCTATGATCTACATCAAACTCTTAGTGACTAACAAGGGTTCATCATCATCAAACATGGCATGATGAAAATTTCTATTTCTTTTTGTTTGATTGTGACAATTTTGTCTATGTTCATTTTGATGTCTTTGATTTTTCTCATGGTTTTTATTCCTATGTTTATTTTGATGCCAATGATGAGCTTGATATATATACCTATAATCATCTTCGTTAGAACTAGACATTGAAGAGGAAGAGAAAGATGAGAAACTGGGAGGGCTACCATGGCTTCTATGGTGTTCCCTAGGGTCCCTTGATTTATCTTTTTCAAGTTTTGAGGAGGTCCTAGACCTTGAGGGCTCCCCTAGTCTAGGACTTACTTCCTCTCCTCTACGGTTATTTGCCGTAGGTGAATGTAGTCTTTGAGTGTTTTCAAGGTGGTCATGAACATATGAAACCCCTACATAAGGTTGGTCACTCCAATTTTCTTCAACATACATCTCGTTAGTTCTCCGATGAATGTTCTTACTATACAATGTATTATCACTTCCTTGTGAAAGAAAATTTTTTTAGTTAATGATGTGTGTCATTTAATATTTTCTAAAAGATATATCGTTAATTTGTTTATAGTGATTGTGTATAATATAACTAATCTAGATAACTAACACCATGCTCAGCAATGGTACCAATGATGAGTGAGGAGGTACCCCTACACCCAACCATATGAATCACAAGCATTCATGCACAATCCAGTCAAATTTTATGGATGGGACTAGTTGTGCATCTAAATTGTTATGCCTTGATTATAGTTCACTATCTTCTCACTTGGAATAGTGGTAACTTTGTCATGTATGGTTTAGTCTAGAGTGAGGCATGTGATGATTGATGTTGTCTAGCCCTAAGCTACTCCTAATGATAATAAAGAGATTAATTAATTAAACTAATTAATAATGGAAAGTAAATTCTAAACTAGCCTATGTGTGATGAGTATTTATTCCTAATTGTTCGTACATGCCTTGGACTTTGAGTAACTACCACTGGGATAACCAAGCATATGTCACTAAGTGTACCAAACGATACATTGCTGGCCTACAAAGTAATTACACTTAAGTGCTCATGATTACTCATACTCATTCTGCTTAATGACAGGAATAATAAAGAGAAATAAATGGAAACATTAACTAAGGAAAATAGTAACTAATTAAACAATTAAAAGCAATAATAAATCTAAGTGGATGTTGCAATGATGAAAGTAATCTTTATCTTTATTGTCAGTCATGTAACGCATCCAAGTACATCACACTTGATTAAGAATGTCATATAATCACTTAACATCACACTGCGGGCATGCACTGGAAACTAATAGAACTTAAAATCTATGAAAATTTATCTAAAATCTATCCAAAAATCTATATCCCAACTATGCACCCAAGTGTGGTATTTATAGGCTAGCACAAAAGGGGCAATATTGGATGCCTAACATTGGAGGTTGTGCCCCATTATCAGATACCCGACATCGTAGCCTCAATATCAAATATTCGATATCGTGACCATACAAAGCATGACTCATCAACAATGAAATAAAATCTAAGTATGAATAAAAAAGAAGAAGATATTAAAATATGAAGAGCTATGATGTATGGGAAATGGTTTCACCTCCATTCCCAAATAGATAAAATGCTCTATCACTTAAAAAGAAGTGTTCAACTCCTATGGAGGGCTAAACTACAAGTGTTGGAGAAAAACTATAAGTGTGATAAATTTAATAATAAGAGCACCATTTGTGAGTAAAATGTAGGTTAGGATAGTAAAATTGAAGCTTTTGAGGATGGGTATTGAAACACCACTAATTTTAGCCTAACACTTTGAAATGAAAATGACTCAAGCCCTTTTGAGCTTTCGTGAGGCAAAATTTGACTAAGGCATGGAACTCACACCCAGCTTGCTCAAGCCAGCTTGCTCACGTTGTCAAGCTAGCTTGCCCTCAGCATGAGTAACTCCAACAGCTTCAAAATCAAGTCAAAATGGTCCAAATTTGAGGGTGCAAGCCATTCTCAAGAGTCACTACTGTCCACTCCAAGTTTTAGCATTCGAGAATTCAAATTTTGAGACAAATTATTCACATTTTCACACTCATGCTGTCACTCATGCTAAGGTCACACTAGCAGAGTGAGTGCAACATGAGCAACTCCAAAATCCCCAAAATTTAGTCAAAATGACTTGATTCCAAGGTGCAAGTCATCCTCGAAGTTCATCGTCAACAAAATTCAAGTCCTAGCCTCCAGAATCCAGATTTTAGGTCCAGAATTGCAAGTTTCTACAACTCACGTTGCACTCATGCTAGTAGCGTGAGTAACCAAAAGTGGTCCAAAAAAGGCACATCAAGCTCAATTTTTGGCTTGCAGATCATTCTCAAGGTCAACCATAGTCAGAAAATTACTGTACTCAAGAAGCAAGCTTCAAAGATCAAAATTTAGTGCAAAATGTATCATTTTAGCTCATTCACGCTGAGGTCATGCTGAGGTCACGATGGCAACATGAGTGTAGCGTGAGTGTAGCGTGAGCATGCTGAGGACACGCCAAGATAAAATCAACTCACGCTAGAAGTCCTGGTCAAGCAAAGATGCCTCAAACAGCCACAAAGCCACTCAGATCAACATCCTACAATAGTCAAGTTAGAGACTGAGAAGTTTTAAGCGAGTTGGAGTCAATCTCTCTTGTTGTACATTATCATTTTCATTATAAATTTTCATCATTTGTGACCTTGCCAAGCTCTTATGCTCTAAATTTTATGTGCTTCCATGAGTGTAAGCTAGCTTGAGTAAGCTAACACACGTTGTAAGATACAGTGCATCTGGTCAAGAACCTAGCCTACCTGCGCATGTTCGACTCACATACAGTTGTCCATCGGACATGTGTCACACGATTTTTTTTCCTCTCATCTCTCAGCCATTGATTCCATCCATGAATTCCATGCCCGAACCTAGCCAAACCCTATAAATACCCTATCAATTCACATAAACACGATTGACAATTTTGAAGGTTGATGGCCTAGGAAGCAGTAACCAGCAACTTTGAACGCTCAGACACATGTAATTCCTAGCACTTCTAAAACACATCATCTTGGGGCTTGGTGCTTGACTTTCCATCCACACACGCAACTATGCTTTGACCATGCACATCCTTTCTAAGCAATACAATACAATTCATTTTGCCAGCCATTATATTGTTTACTCTATTTTACATTCAGTTTACGTTTTGTTTGCAATACTTTTCTGTATATGCTTTGTTTGCATTTCGTACATTACTATTTACATTTCGTACATCATTAGTTACGATAACCCCAGTGCAAGCCATAGCTTACACTCAAGGAAGTCCTTGGTTGATTTGCGTGCAAACCATCCAAGGCACTCTACCTTCGTTTCCTTTCCCAACTTGCCCTTAGGCGAAGGTAGAGTCAGCTGTGTCTGCCTGACGATCTTTCAGTGTTCATTTTCCCTTCCAGGCTTACACCGATGATTTAGGTCAGTACAATAAATTGATGCTAGAAGGAGGGCCTAACTTGTTTACCATCTACCAAAAATGTTAATCATGCTACCTGTCCAAACTCCACACAGATGAAGTGCTAAAACTAAAGACCAACTTGTTGAGCTAGCTTGCACACGCTCGGCTTGACTTACCCACCTTGTCCTCAGTTACTCACATTGCAGCTACTCACACTGCAGTTACTCGCGTTGTAGCTACTGACGCTGTTAGCTACTAACGTAGTTAGTTACTCACGCTGAAATCTTCTAGCCTAGTTTATTCATGCTCACTATGGAATCCTCCCAAATCAACCTAGTGACACTGCCAATCTCTGACTTTGGGGCTGAAACCTCAAACCCTGTGACTGCTACGGAACCCATAACTATTATTGAATAGATAAACCCCCAAAGCCCTATGTGCCAATCACTTAGGCTACAAGGTAAAGACCCTACTTATGCAACTCTCACACCAGAACAGTATATCTTCATCTATGTCAAGATCCAAGACAACCTCCCTATCGATCATGTAGAGAGAGAAGCGAAGCAAAACTATGAACTTATTTACAAAGGGGGTCATGAGTTCACTCCCTCAGCATTTGATATAATCCCCTTGTTTGAACATCATCACCAACTTATATCTCAGCTTCTTATGGCAAGAAGTCAAGCCTTACAGCCACCTCTGATAGAGCCTCAGAGTGGAGATGAGGAAGATGACTTTGCAACCTAGTCCGAGCATGGGGATTCATATCATACTGTTAGTTCCCATGCCCATACAAACTCATTATTCCACCCTTTCCTGGAAGAAACTGTGCTTCCTCCTTCATCCGTAAACACTCAAGCACCAGTTTCCCAACAAGAAGTACCTACTTCCATTCCCATCTTCTCCGTGCTCAACATTCAATCTAATACGTCCACTTCCATCATACCTCTGCAAGTACAGTCCCAACAACTTCCTCCCCAAACTAATGCAGGATCAACCTTTTGGCCTCAAGTGATTGGGATGCCATTGGTCATGCCAGCTACCACATCCACCCATTACATACCGCAAGTGCAAATCCAAGGAGCACCATTGATCACTTCAACCCAACACATTTAGCAACGCCCTATAGTCTCATCTCTAAATGTTGATCTGCCATAGTAACTGATAATTCAACAATCCTCCTTTCCACAAAAAATACAACAATCGAATTACTATCAATCACAATCCACTCAACCCACTGGTCTACCTACTACCCAAGAGTGGGTAGACACAAAGAAAATGATGCATTCGCTAATAGAGGAGATAAGGCATCTTAAAACTGTGAACACTAAAGAAATTAAAGTATTGGACTTCTATCAAGATGATCCAATCAGCCCCTCAGTTCCACCATTAACCTTTCCAAAGGGAGTCTCATTACCCTAGCTAACCAAGTACAATGGAGAGGGAGATCCGAATGCCCACTTAGTAACATTTCGAACAGAATGTCTATTGCTTCAGGCATGGCCTCATGCAATTCTACGTGTATTTTCCATGTCCCTAATGGGAAAATCCCTAGATTGGTATCAAGCTTTACCCCATAGCTCCATATCCTCTCTAGAGGATTTGTTACATTAGTTTGTTACCCACTTTAAATATAATTTAAAGCCTGAAGTCACACTGGATAGCTTGATTCAGATTAAACAAGCACCATTAGAGCTAGTGCAAAAATTTATCCAAAGGTGGAGTGCAGCCTTGAATGAACTTCACGAGCCCATCCCTAAAACATATCTTCTTACCATCCTTAAAGCAGCCATGAATGAATTTATTAAATCGAAACTTTATTATTTGAATGCTTGTACCTTAAGTCAAGCATTTATGCAAATTAAGAACATAGAAGAGGTGGTGCAAACAAGTAACAATCCAACCTACTCGGCCTTTAGGAACCAACATATGAGTAAAGATAAAGATAAATCCAAAACGATGGTAGCGGCGGTGGTAGAGACAGCCCAACCTAGTAATCCAGGACAAAGAGAAAAACAACTCGTTGCTCCAACCGACCACGAAAGAACCTGACCTATGCCTATACTTGAGTCATCCTCAAATAAAAACATCAACATGGGCCATGCTCATACATTCGAATGAAAGGACCCCGCTCAATATACACCCTTGCATATGAAGCCTTCACAATTGCTTGATCAACTTCTAAAGGCCAAATTAATCAAACATAAATAAATTTCTCTTGCGGCATCTTCGAAACATGATTGATTCTACGAGCTAGCTAAGAACCCAGCTTTAGCGATAGCTAATGAACCACCCATTCCAAGAGGCTTTAGGTTGGATAGGTTTTGTGAATATCACCAACAGTGTGGTCATGGAACTGATTACTATTTTACCTTGAAACAGGACATACAATGCATGATTGACAGGGGGAAATAGTATTTGACAAGGCAAACCCAGTAAGACCCCAAAACCAATCCATGGGGGTCTACAAGGATCCTCTCAACACCAATGATGCACCATATGTGATTAATACTATCCATGTGAAGAATGGGCAAGATGTCCCGTGAAAACCTTGTGTGATTCAAAAGCCCTCAAAAAATACACCTACCCAACATCTCCTCAAACCCCTTTCATCACACACATGTTCCCCACATCAAAAAAACCATTTTTCATCCATGTACCTTCTTCTGTTGCAGTAAAAACCATACCATCCAAAAACAGACCCACTCCCTTTGTGATTTGGGTGCCAAAACACCTTGACACGCAACTCACTTTCGTTCCCCCGCAACCCCTACGAGAACATCTTACCGATAGGCTAACAAGAGAGTGCCTGGAAAGAGAACATCATGAGCACACATTAGAATCACCAAAGCCTATACCACTAAACATTGTTCCCATGGTTTTGTCCGCTAATGAGCCTAGCACGAGTCGTCAAAAAAATGATAATGTCACGGGTCGTGTCCTGAACCCAGCATCCTCAATTACCAATGCAAAAATTCCTCCATGAGAAATACAAATGCTGGGTCAAATGGACCAAGTCTCCACAGACAAGGGTGCCCCAAATGATAAAGACCTAGTGAGCGCATTGACCCAGGTTACCTAGGCCTTGAAACAAAAGAATACTTCCTTAAGCCTACACGACCTAGTAATGACTTCACCAATAAATTGGGAAGCTCTCATGCAAATGTTGACTTCAATTCCTGTTAGTGAGGACCTTCCTACAGATGAGCCATCCATTTATGCAGTATTATCCTCACAACCTCAAGATTCAAAGACCACATCCCTAGAGTTTCGTGCTAATGACATTACGCTAGATGTGAAATTGGGAGATGTCACCACCGGCGCTATGTTTATAACGATACAGGTCTACCATTTCAAGATACGTAGGGTGCATGTTGATGATGATGCAGCAAGAAATGTAATACCATTTCCTATCATCAAGAAATTGGGACTTACTGAACAAATACATTCCACAACAACTTCTTTCTTGAAATCCTTCAGAGGTTCTTGTGTTGTAGTGAAAGTTATGTTACCTTGGATTTCATAGTAGGGGACCAATTCCCCACATCAGCTGAATTCGTAGTAGTTGATAAAATGCCAGGGTTTAATCTAATTTTAGAATGTCCTTGGCTAGCTTGACTTGGAGTCGTATCACACCAATCCATCAGGAGATCCACCTACCTTACGAGAGCGGTGAGATCATCATACATGGGGATACGACAACATCACTTACTTCCTCACACTCATGAATGGATCAAGGGTTAGAAATGGAGTTTTCTGACCCTAATCAAGGAATCATGAGCATACTTCAAGACATGAACCTAACGCTAACTCATGATCCTACTAAAACTGAGGAAGCACCGGACAACACAAACATAGGAGCCATTCCCACTGATGTCCCTTGCTCGGAATTACCTTTCGATATCTCCAGTGAAGGGGAAGGGGAGTATAAGATCATACCTACATGCCCTACCACTCAAATCAAACTATGAAGGATTAAAAAGCAACTCAATGGTTAGGACGAACTACCCCAAGCATCTGAAATGACATTAAACTATCAACTATTCGGTACAATGTTAAACTGCCTGTAAACATCCGCAATGACGTTAAACTAGCCACGGTTAGAAATGGCCAGTTCCTCTTTAAGCTCCCTAAAAATGTTATTACTTTCAGCCTACTATGGCCTAAAATTGATAAACCCTCTTCCTTTAACACAGATGTGATAGTCCATCATGACTTTAAACTAATGTACAAAACTTGAAATGGCTTTAAACCAGGGCTAGCATGTTACAAATACACAAACTCTCATCATGTTACATTAAATTTTCGTTTACAAGTCACAAGTTACAATTTTGATTCATGTCTTGTCATTACTTTCCTTTTTACAAATATTTGATTCACATTCTATTCTCTCATTTTACATTCACTACATGCATATCTTCACGATAATACTTGAGAAAACAAATAAAAAGAGAAAACATATAAAATAAAAAAGTATACTGAACGTCAATATGATAATAAAATTCCAACACATTAGATCCATATTATTACATTTGTCCATCATACATCCAAAAAATCCAAAACAACAAGCTCATGGAGGGGGCTGGTCCCCAAGATCCTCTTCATCATCCACTCTTGCTCCACTAGGGCTAGCTCCATCACTAACATGTCCCTATAACGATGCAAAAGAAATAAAAAAGAAAACAGGTAAGAGTAATAAAGCAGCTCATAAACACAAAACCAAGAAAAACAGTCACACTAACAATGAAAATGATAAAAACATATAAAAATAAGTGCCATAATAAAAATGCTCACAAATGAGGAAGGCCTTATGTTGGCCTTCAAACATCATAGAATCTCCTCCTCAGGCCTATTTTCCCAATCCTTCTCTAAGCCAAGATCAATACTAGCCAAGGTTTTTTCCTTGTCCACTGAGGTCTAGGTAGGGCACTCAAGAGAGAACATGCCTGTCGAAGCATCCCCGGAGGCGGTAGTAATGGTTCTCTTAGGAGATCCCTCCACCTTGGTGTACTCGGCAAACCTATCGTAAGCAAGATGCAAGCCAAGCCCATCAATGAACATCTTCATTTGATGATGTTCAACTGAATCCTCCTTTAACCATTTCTTGTACTGATGCTTGTGGTCCTTTTGGTCTTGATCCCACTTTTGTTCTTTAGCAGCAAAGGATTTCCAATCGTGACACTTCCTGTTCAACAAATCCATTTGTGCCCTTTGTTCTGCTAAATCCCATGTCACCTACACTTTGTTGTTCAAAACTATCTAGTAACGTGCATAGGTGATTTTAGATGTGCACCAGGTGCTATCACCAGATAGCCTAGTAGTAGAAAAATCATAATGGGATTGGAGATCCCTCTTCTCCTCTCTCTCCTTTGCTAGTACTTCCTTCAATGAGTGTACCTCGTCCCATGAATACTCAAATGAATGCCTACAAGTCCAAAGCAACTTAGCGTTCTGTACGATGCAACTAGAAACTACATCGTACACATTTCTAGGGACTTGCTCAATATTCCCTGGTAATTTGGGGAGGGCATCAATATAAGTTGCCTCAGAAGGATCCCATCGGAGCTTGGTGCCTGCGGGTGTAAGCATCACATACATGAATCAACTATAATAAAAAAATGAACGCAAAGAAACACAATAAACCCAGACACTTAGCATAATACGTAATATACACATACCAAGTTCTGGATGAGCTTCTTGTAGCTGAGCGACCACATCATTAACGATACCCTCAACAAAGTCCATTTTGCTAGGCATCACAGGCCATGGCCTTAGCTGGTAATTTGATGTGGGACAAGCAGGGGAGGTCACCTCAATCAGAACTTGTGATCCTGACACCTCTGCTTGAGATGTATGTGCCTCAGAAATCTCAGCATCTACCGCTGATACTAGAAATAATCAAAATAATTAAGAACAACACATGAAAATTAAAGGATACAAAATATGGATTGAGCTAAAAGGAACATACCAAAAATTCCTCTACTATTTAGCTTGGGTAGATCACCAAGCTGCAAAGATCCATCATAGAAACCATTGAAGACACCTCTTTCATCACTTGAATTCCTAAGTGCACCCAAGGTCTCTGCAAGCTTCGTCCCCGCGATGCTTGTCACATCTTCCTCTTATGGCGCAGGAGGTTCCTCAATTTCTTCTTGCCCTTCTTTTCCTTCTTCCTTTGGCCCTGTGACGACCACTTCTGGTTCAATCATCAGGGCCAAGGCCTCTCTCTCCCTCTTAGGACTTTCTTTGAATAACACCAGAATCCTAGAGCTAGTATGGCATAGCATATATGTACGTTTAATAACATATAAACCAAAACAACAAACAAAAGGTAAATATATAAAAAAAATAAAATACTTACCTTCCACTGGTAGTACAAAGCGGATCTTCTTCGCTCTTGATGGTCTCACCTCTAGAGCAGGCTCCCTTGAGTGTTCGTTTCTCTTCACCTTCGCTTTGGATCTTCCGATGATCTCATGGATCAAACGTTTATCCCTTTTAACAAATGTGTGTAGTACATGTGGTTCTAATTCCAATCTATCACCGGAATGATGGAAATGAATAGCTACACCCCTAGTAGTAACAGACACTAATTCGTCAATGCCTTTAGGTGGGTCCTGAGATCTAGTGGTGCTAAACAAATGGCAAATCCAAGGGCGAGACAGTTGTGAACAACCCCTCAAAATAAAATTGTTATCACTATAAACTACGAGGAACTCAACAAACCTATGTAGGTACCCCACAAAGAAGGAAAATGTGAAGTGGGATTTAGCATGGATGTTTGAACGTAACCTAACAATCTCTCCACGAAAACCAAATCCAAGAAATTGTGCCCAGTTATAGTGCATGTTTGTCTCTAAAAATGCATGTATCACATGTGCGGAATCGATCCCAAGGTTTCTTCCTTGAGAAAGAGATTTGGAAAATGCCCATGCCCAGAAGAGAGGATACAGGAAGTTCATCTCCATTGATCGGGTATCATCCCACATGGCAAAGCCTTTAGGACCCTAAGACACACCTAACCACTCCTCAAGCTATTTTATGACCTGGCCTTCTTTAGTTGCTTTATCTATGATCATCCTAGCACCATCCATGGGAACACCAAAAAGATCATAAAGGAACTCATTGGTCAAGTGGAAAGACACCTTAACTCCTCGAACTAGCATGTTAAAATGGGAAGCATTATCATTGAAAGAATTAACAATGGTGATCAGCTCAGTAACCAGAATACTAGGAGTCAAAGCTGTGAACAAGTCCATCAGACCTGCCTGGGTAAGGCGGCTGATGATCAACTCAGGAGCTTTCTTCTACAACCATTGTTGTGACTACTCTACCTCCCCATATTTCATAAAAAGGGTGGCCTCGGTATGCCCTGTTGTAATGGTAACTTCATCGGAGGAGATAGATGCTGTAAAAAGAAAACATAGAGTGAAGGGTTATAAAACATAGCACACGATGATGCAACAAAAAAGAAAATGGAGTCTAGAGTGTGGTCATTTACCATCAGTAAATGTTATAGGCTGGGTAGGAACAGGATCAATATCTGAGGAAAAATTAGCCCATTAGAAGACCAATCCTCATGTAACCAACCACAAACTTGGCAGCATTCAAAAGCTCTCGAAAATTGCCTATGGTAGTTAACAATAGCCACTTTTGTCTAGTCCAGTACTGCAGCATGAAGAATGGGGCCCACCATGAACGTCTCTAATGTTGTGTGTGCTAAGGCAAGCCCACCATCATCATCATGCATCCCATGCTCATCAAAGTGAGGTCTGCATAGGAAAATAACATTTATGCATAGACAATGACATAATTTTTAAAAGAATAAAAAATTAAAGTAAAACACAAAAGAGCATGCCTGTCCACTCTATATATTGTCCCAGGTGGGTTCTGGAATAGAGTATGCATACGGAAGGCTAGAAAAAGTGTGTTGCTGCTATTATAATGACTACACGTAGGTAGCTCCCACACACGAGTCAAGGGACGAGTAGATCTAGGACCCTTAGCAAGGCCTCCCTCAACTTTAAAAAGTCCCTCATCTATGTCGGTAATAAAGGCAAGCATGCTTTGTGTAGACCTGGGCAACATGGTCTCAATGATATCATGAGCTAACTATTCACTGAAGTGAGACCATATAACCACATTGAAATTTTGCAGGATGAATGAAAAAAATGAACCAACAGCAGGATGGAACCATATCACATGGGGCCCGATGTGCATGTCATAGGGAGGTATGTTTGGGCCAAAGGGTCCAAACCAAGCAAGTACACCAATGAGCTCAATCACAAGAAGGGAAGATCTAGGTCCCCTACATACAGCCAAAACATTAGGTAAGTAAAGAATCTAAATGCTAACAATAGGGTAAAATCACAAAAACCAAAAACACACATAAACAAAATTTCAATACCCAGCTTCGCGCATGAGACAAAGATACTAATATTTATTTAGTGTACTTAACACTCACTGGGGTACATTGAAAGTCTCTTACATAGTAAGTTTATTGTAGGTAACATAAAATGAATACACCAGTAAAAACATGAACATTCACAAATTCAACATACACTTGGAAAAACATAGAAACATATTTAAACTATTTGTCCCAACTATGTAGATATAAAAACCAGCAAACAATTTACATCTTATCAAAGAGGAGTAGCAACTCATGCTGGGGCCTATTCCTAGCAACTCACGTTGCAGACACTCATGTTGGGGCCTGTTCCTAGATGTTGCAGACACTCAGGTTGGGGCCCCTTCCCAACAAGTCATGCCGCAAGGACTCACGTTGGGGCTTGTTCCCAGTAAACTCATGCTGGGTTCCCTACATTCCAACTCATGCTGGGAACCTGCAGCTTGCCCTGGGAACCTATAGCTTGCCTTAGAGAACCCTGTGCTCATGTTGCCCAAGACCCAGATAGTCATGCTACACAAGAAAAATTGACATCACCTAGGAAGCCTTGGTGGTCACGCTGGAAACTTCCCCCAGCAATGCAATTCATGCTGCAGGCAAAAAAAAGGCTTTTTTCCAACAATGCAGCTCATGCTTCAAGCAAAAAAAATAGGCTTTTCCTCCTGCAACTTCCCCCTTGCATTCACACTGGCCTTCCTGGCCTACACTCACGCTGGCCTTCCTACCTGCACTCATGCTAAGCCTCCCCCTAGCAGTCATGCTACCCTAAAAACCCTGAAACTCATGTTGCCAAGAAGCCCTGCAGCTCACGCTACACAAGGAGCTTTCAAAACTCACGCTACTAGGATGTCCCTGGCACTCACAACGTGTTCGCCCCAGTTCATAAAAGTGCAAAGAAATCCAACTCACCCTGCAACGCCATGGGCACTCATGCTAACGCCATGAAAATAAAGAACAACGAGCCACAAATCCTAGAATTTATGCCCTAGCTAACGCTGTTTACAAATGCTAGAAACAAGAAAAACAAGAGGAAACAAATCTACTTGTGCATAGCTCCATCCCATGCTGGAATCCTGACTTGGGGGAGATGCTAGAGTACCTCTTCTCTCTCCTACACGAATGCCAGATTTGCTTCCCTCTTCCATTTGTTTCGACTTGTTTTCCTTTTTCCCTTCATGGCTACCCTGTAGCTCATGCTGTAACTCACATGGACACTGACACTATAGCTCACGCTGCACTCTTTAGCTCACACTGCAATCCAAAGCCAAGAACTCACGCTAGCACAAAACCCCCTTTATTCACTTCAAAAACCCTCTTTTAAACCCCAAATATTCATTCCCAATTTAATCTTGTCTATTTTATTTTCTCTTATTTTATTTATTTAAATTTACTATGTTTAATTTTTTTTTTCATTTATGTTATCTTTATTTCATGTTGGCCTAGTATTTCTCACTATTCTAGCCTCTGGAGATGAGGCCAAAAAAAGTTATTATTATTATGTAAAGAAGGGGAGAAAAGTTTGAAAATCAACACAAATATATATATGAACACTTAAAAATCCATAAAATGTTAAAACCCCATAAACTTATTGTTCTCACAAAATTTAAAAATCAAAAATGTTGCACACACTCATTCAAAATGACAAGTTAACATGAATATTACCAGCCCAGTATGGCCTAAAACTGCCATATGGCCCGGTACGACCTAAAACTACCATAATAACCACTACATTCCACAATTTTGTTAGTACATAAATTAATTACTTGATGCCCGTTTACATTTAACAACTCCTTCATCAAAAAAGTGTCACTTACTTCGCTCCTGGTTTAAATTGGCAGAAGCAAGCACATGGCCACCAAGAATATCGTTTCAACGTTGTCTCTTAGTGGACCATGTAGGGAGGTAAAAAGAGCAATCAATCTAGAATCCTTGGATCTAGACCCATCCACCTATACTAATTTAATATCTTCCACTCAGGAAACATTAGACTGGCCTAAAAATGTGACTAAGACGTTAGATCTAGAGGCTAATAATATCACTGAAGATCCCCTTGTTGAGGTCCCCATTACTGCATCTAATGATGAAGTCAGAGCATTGAAATTAAGCATCCTACTGGATTTGCAACTTATCAGTGACATCACTCAAGTACTGAAAGATAGTATAAAAACATTTGCATGGTCATATACTGATATGCCAAGATTGGACCCCTGAATCATCCAACACAACATCATCCTTGATGAAAAGGTCAAACCGGTGAAGCAAAAGGCATGAAAGGTTAGACCTGAGGTGGCTTTAGCAATCCATGCTGAAATCACAAAGCTCTACCAAGCTAGTTTCATCCGAGCTATTGACTATTCCAACAAGGTATCAAACATTGTTGTAGTCCCTAAGAAAAATGGTAGCATACACATATGCATTGACTTTTGTGATCTCAACACAGCCACTAAAAAGGATGACTTCCCGTTACCCAGCATCGATCAACTCATTGAAACAACTACTGGGCATGCACTATTATCCTTTATGGATGGATTCTCAGGATACAATCAAATAAGAATCAATCTAGAACATCAACTCAAGACAACCTTTATGACACCTTGGGGTACATTCTGTTATACAATGATGTCGTTTAGTCTTAAAAACGTAGGCGCTACATATCAATGAGCAATGACCTATATATTTAGTGATTACATGCTCAATTTGTTTAATGATTACATTGATGACATCGTGGTTAAATCTAAAGCAACTGAACAACATGTAAAATATCTAGACCTAGTGCTTAAACGTTGTCTTAAATATGACCTTAGACTCAATCCAAAGAAGTGTGTCTTTGATGTTAAAATGGGAAAAATTCTTGGCTTCGTAGTCTCTAGAACGAGGATATAGGTAGACCCTGATAAGGTTAAGGCAATAACTAACATGCAACCACCAAAAACATTTACTGAACTACATTGTCTCCAAGGTAGATTGCAATTCATTAGGTGCTTTATCGAAAGGCTGACGAATAAGTTGAGCCCCATGCAATACTTACTACGAAAGAATGTGCATTTCTAATGGATTCAACAATGCTAAGAAGCATTCAAGAACATAAAGAAAGAGCTGGCTCAACTACCAACAATTTATCCCCCACAGAGTAATAAACCCTTCTACATCTACCATGTGACTTCCGACTCTTCCATTGCATCTATGCTTTGTCAAAAATGTAAAGATGGAGTCGAGATCCCTATATATTACCTAAGCCATGATTTGATTGCCTATGAACAATGATATAATGACGTAGAGAAATCATGCCTTGCCTTCATCTTCTCCTTGAAGAAGTGGTGGTATTATCTCTTCCACAATCAAGTTTACATCATTTGCAAGAATAATGTACTCTATGCCATCACTAACAACATCTATGACTTGAGTAGGATAGCTAGGTGGAAAGCGATGATTGCAGAGTTTGACCTACACTCTGTTGCTCAATCTTCTACAAAAGGTCAAGCAATAGTCACATAGTTAACTGTCTCGCCAACGCATGATCAAAGAATGATTAACCTTGAATTCCCTAATGAGAATGTTAATAGTATAGACACCGTGCCTGATAACTACGAGGTGATCCTTTATTTTGATGGAGCTTCAACTTCCCAAGGAGGAAGTGCTGCGGTAATTTTAACACACCCCTCCAAAGAAATCCAACCCTTCGCCTACTGATTAACCTTTCCCTGTACCAATAACGTGGTATAATACAAAGGTCTCCTTAGAGGTTTTCAAGTAGCATTGACTTCAAGAATCAAACGTCTTGTAGTATGAGGCGATTCACAGTTGGTTATTAATTAGGTCACGGAAGTTTACACATGCAAAGCTCTCCATTTGTAACCATATCGTGACTTGACCAAACATCTACTAAAGTAGTTCATAGAAGTCGATATACAGCATGTCCCTGGAAGCGAAAATACCATTGTTGATGCACTTGCTACACTAGCCCTAAACATGACACCTGAAATGTTCCATGCGTTACCTAGCTCTATAACAAAGTGTGTCGAACCTATAACTAACATCCTTGATGAAATGCCTATAGCATCCATTAGCACAAAACATGCAATAGAATGGTATGATAACATAAAAGAGTACCTTCTACGAGGCGAACCTCCACAACATTTGACAAATGCTCAAAAATACGCCGTGCGAAAACGCTCTCGGAAATATGCGTTAATAGGGGACATCTTCTGTTGCAAATCCTATGAAGGTATTCTGCTGATGTGCTTTAGTAGCATAGATGGTCAAACAATTGTAGAACAAGTCCACGAAGGAATTTGTGGAGGGCACATAGCATCCAAAGCAATGGCAACAAAGATTAGGTGCTTGGGCTACTACTGGTCACACATGGAGTACGATTGCTTCTCCAAGGTTAGGACATGTGACATTTTCCAAAGCCATGGTAACTTAATACATATGCCACCTAACAAATTGCACACAACACAAATCACATGGCCATTCCAAAGATGGGGATTAGACTTAATCGGACTGATAACACCATCATCCTCCGCAGGACATAGGTTCATTATCACTGTAATTGAATATTTTACAAAATGGGTAGAAGTTATTCCCCTTAGGAATACCATGTCAAAACACGTTTGCAATTTCATAATAGAGAACATCGTGACTTGTTTCCATATTCCGATGACTATCATTACTGACAATGGACCATAGTTCAGCAGTGCAAATACTAAAAGCTTTTGTGAAAGCCTAGGCATTAAACATGCATTCTCGTCACCTTACTACCCATAGAGCAATGGTCAAGCAGTGGCTACAAACAAAACTGTCATCATGGTGCTCAAAAAGATGTTAAACCAAAGCAAGAGGCGATGGCATGAACAACTAGTCTACACATTGTGGGCATATAGAATGACACATCGAACATCTACAAGTAAAACTCCATATAGTCTTGTATATGAATCTGAAGCTGTTTTACCTTTGGAGTTATAGGTTCCCTCATTGCAGATAGCTCTCTCAGGCCTTCTCAATGAAAGCCAAAGTAATGAATTGCACATTGCTGACCTTGACTCGGTGGAGGAGGAACGTGTGCAAACGCTTGATCAGATCAAGTGGTACTAGAAATAACAACGGCAACGACATAAACACGATCTGCATAAGCACCCATTTAAGAAGGAGACCGAGTCCTTAAGGTCATCCATGAACACCCAGATAAATTCTCAGCTAACTGGGAAGGACCTTACTTAGTCACCAATGCGTACAATAATGGAGCATTCAAACTTGCTGACATGGACGGGAATGAATTCGCTAATCTTACAAATCACCTGTATCTGAAATGGTACTATGTCTGATCAAACTTGAGGTATGTAACGGTCCTAGCATCATGACCTAAAACTGATACCATAAAATGGTCCTGGGGCTATGACTTGAAATTGGCACCACAGAATGTCCTAGAGTCATGACAATAAATCAACACCATAGAGCTCCATCTGGTATGACACTAAACTGCCACATCTATCCACCATGACATGAAACTAGCATCTAGAGTCCACTAAGACTATAAACTGGTTTGCCTCTTCATAGTATGCTACGACTATAAACTAACAACGCACCATTCACTATGATGCTAAATTAGCACCGTCCAAAGGGTTATGATGTGAAACTAATCCACAACAGTTTGCTAAGACTATAAACTGGCAACATCATCAATGACCAGGAAATACTTGAAAAGATATGTTGGTGCAACTAGCTGTACATCCTCCACAAAAACATGCTGCATAATTTGTCTCAAGGACCTTAATGAAGTTGATGTTGTTCATGATTCTGTCTACTTTGAAATTGCACATGGTGGCTCCATCTCCTTGGCTTTTCTCAAGTTTAAAGTGCTTAGTTAACCGTTCCATTTGTGGTTTTCTTGTCTTCTTGGATTTGTGTTTGCAGGATGACATGCTTGAGACATTCATGCACAGATGCACTTCATCATGATAAAAAGGTATCACATTCTTCCTGCTGCATGCAACTAGGTTAATCAATCCATTCATAAGTACATTCCTGACTCTTGATACATTCCCTATTCCCATTACCCTATTCAATTACACCCTCTTTATACACATCCCAAAACTCTTAGTACACTATTGCACACTGTGATCCTCTAAGCAGTTGCAACGCAAAACACAATACACGGCACATGATACAAATGCAAGCACATGAGCATGAGCATAGCACTAAAAGCAAGCTCTTTCAAAAATACCCAAAGAAAAATAAAAAGAAAATAAAAACAACAAGAAAAAATAAACAAACAAGAAAAAAAAAAGAACAAAAAGGTCAAAAAGAAAAATGCACAAAAAAGGTCTTCATGACCCCGTTGACATCATATACCAAAAACTATTGGCTATTCTCATAAAATCCCTAGGTGAGAAGGCGATTGTCTTGTAAAAACAATTGAAACACCACTAATTTTGGCCTAGCACTTTTAGATAAGAATTAAGCTAAGTCATGCTACTGCCCAACATGAGTACAGCGTGACCAAACGTGGAGGCCTCCAAAATAGCTTCCGATGGCCCATGATTCAATAGGCAAGGTCCCCTCAGGGCCCACAGGTGACTACACCAACTTCCAGCATCCAGAATCAAAAGTTTTAGGTTCAAAATATTTGGTTTTGGCTAACTACACTTTGGTTACTTTTTCAGATGCTACACAGCCTAAGGATTAACGTCACCAACTTTTGGAACCCCGAAATAGAGTCAAAACAAGCCAAAATTGAGCACAAGGACCCCCCATAACCTTCACCAAGGGCCCCAGTAGCTCCCAACCTCTAGAAAATCAAGATTTGGGCCTCAAATGTGCCATTTTGGCATGGTGACGCTGGGGTTACTTTTTCAGACGCTGCACAACGTAAGAATCAACGTCACCAATTTTTAGAGCTCTAAAATTGAGCCAAAATGACTTGATTTCAATGGTGCAAGTCATCCTCAGGGTCCACTATTGATAACTATGGGTCCTAGCCTTCAAAAATTCTAGATTTTAGCTCAAAATTGCAAGTTTTGGAGGTCACACTGCAGGTCACGCTAGATGCTAGACAAGCGAGGCAAAGTTAATCCTCTTTGATTTTCTTTTTAAATTTTTATCATTTGAGGGCTTGTCTAAATTATTTGCATTTTCATGGGCTTGAATGACACACACGTTGTGAGATATATTGAATTTGGTCAAAGAAGACAAATATCTAGCACACATCCAACTCTTGCACAACTATCCAACACAGATACATTGAACCTGGTCAAGAATGTAGCTTGCCAACACATATCCAACTCGTACACAACTATCTAGCACAGATACATTGAACCTGGTCAAAGAATGCAACTATCCAGCACCTAGCCCAACCCTATAAATACCCCCTATCAATTCACATAAACTGGAAGGCAAAAATGAGGAGGCAAAAAATTGGAGAGATTGGCAACTCTGAAGAAGGACAGAATTTGCTATCCTTGGGCACTCGACAAACCTGATTGTTGGCTTCCAAGTATTTCTCATGTTCATCCCATTTCATCATCACATCATCGCATCATATCATTCTGGGGCTAGGCGTTTGACTTGCCATCCACACATGTGCAACTACACTTTGACTGATGCATATTCCTGTTTAAGCAATACAATATAGTTTCATTATTGCCTTCCATTTACATTATTTACTTTGGTTTATGCTTTGTTTACAATATAGCTCTATTTACGCTTTATTTAAAATTCAATATGCTCTGTTTACATTTCATATTATTGTTTGCATTTCATTTACATCTCATTTACGATAACCCTAGCGCTAGCCATAGCTTACGCTCGGGGAAGTCCTTGGTTGATCTGCGTGCAGACCATCCAAGGCACTCTGCCTTCATTTACTTTTCTAGCTTGCCCTCAGGCGAAGGCAGGGTTAGCTGTTACTGTCTGACAATCTCTTAATGTCTGTTTCCTTTCCAGCCTTACACTAACTATTTAGGTCAGTACAGTTTTTGGCGCTAAAAGGAGGGCCACTTTCTTGTTATTAGTTAAAATGTCACTACCTCTCAAAACTCATCCATCTTGCCCATTTGAGTCTCCTCATACCTATTGATCACACTAAGCTTATGTCACCCCATGCTACAATTGCTTGCGATCCAACTCCATTTGTCTACCCCAATCCATTCACGTTTATCATGGAATCTTCCAAAATCAACCCAGTAACACTACCGATTGCTGCCTTTGGGGCTGAAGCTTGAAACCCTGTGACTGCTACAGAATCCATAACCATTATTGAACACATAAATCCTCAAGGCCCTACACACTAATCCCTCAGGCTATAGGGCAAAGGCCCCATTCACGCAACTCTTACACTTGAATAGTATAATTTTATCTATGTCAAAATCCAAGCCAACCTATCCATTGATCGTGTAGAGAGGGAAGCTAAGCAAGAATATGAATTTATCCACAAAGGAGGACGTGAGTTCATCCCTTCTACATTTGACATAATCTCACTATCTAAAAACCATCATAAACTCATATCCCAGCTTCTTATGGCTAGAAGTCAAGCCTTACAACTACCTCCCATAGAGCCTCAAGATGAAGAAGATGACTTTGCAGCCCAATCTGAACATGGAGAATCATACCATACCTTTAGCCCCCATGCCCACACAAACCCACTATTCCATCCTTTCCTGGAAGAAACTGGGTTTCCTTTTTCATCCACAAACACTCAAGGACCTATTCCCCATTCCATTCCTATCTTCTCCGTGCTCAATAATGTTCACTCTGATGCATCCACTTCCATCATTCGTCCACCAGTGCAGTCCCAAAAACTCCCCCAAACCAATGTAGGGTCAATCTTCCAACCTCAAGTAATTGGAATACCATTAATCATACCAGCTTCCACATCTGCCCATTACATACCTCAGGTGCAAATCCATGGGGCACCATTGATTACTCCAACCCAACATGTTCAAGGTGTTACCTCACAACCTGTAGCTGGGCAGTGGCCTCCACCGATAGTCTCAGTCCCGAATACCATCCCACCACAACAAATGTTAGCCCAACAACCTACCTTTCCACAAACAATGCAACAATTAAACCATTATCATCCACAATCCACTCAATCCACTGGTTTGCCTACCGCCCAAGAATGGGCAGACACACAAAAAATGATGCACTCATTGGCAGAAGAATTAAAATGCCTTAAAACTTTCAACAATAAGGAAGTTAAGGTACTAGATTTCTATCAAGATGACCCAATTGACCCCTCAGTTCCACCCTTGACCTTGCCAAAAGGAGTCTCATTACCTCAACTGACCAAGTACAATGGAGAAGGAGACCCAAATTCCCACCTAGTGACATTTAGAACTGAAAGCCTTTTACTTCAGGCATGGTCCCATGTAATTTTGCAAGTGTTTGCAATGTCCTTAACCGAAAAATCCTTAGACTGGTACTGATCTTTACCTCGTAGCTCCATATCTTCTTTAGAGATTTTGTTGCATCAGTTTGTCACCAGTTTCAAGTACAATTTGAAACCTAAAGCCACGTTAGATGGCTTGATCCAAGTTAAACAAGCATCATTAGAGCTAGCATAGAAATTTATCCAAAGGTGGAGTGCAGCCTTAAACGAACTTCACGAACCTATCCCTGAAACATATTTCCTCACCATCCTTAAGTCGACCGTGAATGACTTTATTAAGTCAAAAATTTACTACCTGAAAGCCTGCACATTGAGCCAAGCATTC
>MNCI01008809.1:2089229-2134347 GCA_015680685.1 Gnetum montanum
CCCTCAATAATCCCATACCTACCTGATATCATTGTAAGGAACTCAAGGACGAGTTTTCATTCATTCATGGGGGTATGATGAGACGCGAATTGCATAGGCCGAGATATCACATACGCGATATCGCGTCGTTCCCTGCGATATCACGATCCGCTGTCAAATCTATAAATAAGAGGCGGCACTCCCCTCATTTGACATCCTAGGCGTAAAGTAGCGAAGCTCTGGCGGATTGATCACCCCAGAGATAGAATATTTTCCATGTGCCCGCAGTAGGAGTCCCCCAAGTGAACGGTTCTTTATTCGAGCAGCTTTGTACCTGAACGCAAGTTGTGTACGGCAATAAAGACGAGCTTTGTGGATAAACCTTGCAGTGCATGGATAGGTTTAATTAATGTTATTTATTGCTTTCCTAGTAACGCGGCATGAGTACGACTTGGTTACGAGCGTTGACGAACGTGTACGGCTAGCCAAGGAATCGGCTACTCATCGCGATTAGATTCTCTCACCCTTTCCTCCTAGAACGTGGGACAAGTACGACTTGATTACGAGCATCTACGGATGTGTACGGCTAGTCAAGGAATCGGCTGCTTGTCACACTTAGGTTAGTTAAGTGCCTCAGTACGACCGCTTCGAGCACGTGCGTTACGTGTGGTAATCCCAGTAACGATTAGCGTTTGGTAGCCACAGTTGCACAGTTCAGGGTGTGTACGACAAGTGGGAATGGATGCTGACGCTAGGACTTAGTGCTGTAGTTAGAATTAGCTTTAGTCTCTCAACCCTTTACCTCTTAGCATAGGAGAAAACTATAAAATACCAAAAAAATCATATACCTCGGACTTACTTAACCATACACCGTGACAACAACAAGTAAGTCTGGGAAGACAACGAACGATTAACCCCAAGTGTTCCATGGGGCGTTTAGGCATTTAGTCTGCGGAGTTCGACCGGATCGCGCGTGCTACACTCGTTTCGTATGGTTGAGTGTAGGGGTACCTCACCACTCATCAATAAGATAAAAAATTTCTCTCTTAACTGCCAAGATTACCCATAAAATTACCCAAATTACTGTTCAAAGTGCCAAAATATATGTTGATTGGTCATTGGAGAGTCAAAGAAGCCAGGATTTGAGTCAAAATGCTAGTAAATTATATCATGGAGGTGGCAAGGGTCATGTTGTTAATGATAACACTAATGTTAGTGTCATCATTAGCTAGCACTTTTAGGGAAATTTTATCCTTGGGGTTTTAGGGTCAAACTGCTAAAATGCCACTATTTGGTACTTGTGATATCGAAAGTGCCTTGGACAAGCTATTTTGGATCTTGTAGGGCAAAAATTGAGATAGAAATGTAGTTTTGATGCAAGTGACGTGGATACGATGGTCCAAGGTTGACATTGATGCAAGAGTCATGGTAAAAGGGTAATGCTGATATGGAAATTGTGTTAGCTCCAATATTTAGAAAAATTTTGATTTTTGAACTTTTTATGGTTGCCAAAAATGGAGCTCAAATGTTGGTTTATGAGCTAGAATGGTCCCCAGAGGCCTTAGGCACTAGAAATGTGTCCTATAATGTTATCTTTGGGGAAGTTTATGCTTAAACTTAGGTCTAGAAATGTGTCCTATAATGTTATCTTTGGGGAAGTTTATGCTTAAACTTAGGTTGGACAATGCCAAAACCACACTTAGTTTTAATCCCTCGCAAATTGAAAAAGTAGGTATAACCCTAGGCATATCAAATGGCCTTACTGTACAAAAATTTATGTTGAGATATATGAAAAATTTGAATTTCAATACAATGACTATGAATAGAGAGTATTAATGGAAATAAGCCTCCTTTAAGCATTATTCTCTAAACTTTTATGTCACAAGTGTCAACATTGTAAATATGACTTATGGAAGCTTGCATAGTAATTTTTTTTCTTTATTTTGTTAGAATTTCAATTATTTATTCCGAAAAGCCGAAACTAACCCACCATTGAACAATCTTGTCGACAATCACAATCAAGTACGCATACAATCAAGCAGCCTTATTAGGAACTGCCGGAGTATATCCCCGCCGGCTCCCTCACGCAGCCCAAGCAGGAGGCTTATGATCAGCAACCCACAAAGTGAATTAAAAGAAATCCACTCACACAGAGGCATTCATAGAACTCCAGCATTTAGTTTGCAAAGCAACGGTAGCAGCCAATACCTGAAGAGCTAATATTGAAGGATGGGGCATAGGAAGGAGCAGCAGCTGCGAAAGAAGAGAATGAATGAACGAATGGTGGTGTATTGTAATATTAGTCTTTGCAATGTATATTCGATGCGAGGCGAGGGATGGACATGGTAGAGTGTATGCCTCTCTCCGATGTGGCGGCACAGTTACGATCATCAGTTGCCTCGTCTTTTACTAATATTAATATGACCTCCTCCTCCTCCTCCTCATTCTTGCCCTCCTCCTGTGATTCTTCTGATTGTGATTGTTGCAGAAGAAGAAGAAGAAGAATGAACAAGAGGAGGTATAACAGTAGGGTTGGGCATCTTTGGTGATGATGCCAACGTCGTCGTCGGAGTCCACTCTCACCATCACAAAACTTGAGAAGCCTAATAATGTCTTGTTTGGGGAGCATTCCTCCTGTGGTGGTGCCATGCCAACAAAAGATTAGATCATTAGAACCATTTCCTCCAAGTCCAGAGCTGGCCAACCAACCTAAGTTCAACACGGGTTTGTTTTGTTGTACTCATGCGATGGCAGCATTTGGAAGGCGTTGGTGAACACAGAGGAAGAAGTAGGGAAATCCCACGTAGTACAGAATGTTCGGCTTGGCATCCGGGTTTTGGTCCTTGAACTGCTTTAGCTTTCAGTGTCATTCAGTCTTCAAACCTCCAACGTCATGGCAACGCTAGCACCAGTTTCACTTCCGTCGCCCCTTTGCATCCCATTCTTTTTCTCTTTCTGTTTCTCGGTAATCTGCACTTCAAATGGTCGCTGCACCAACAACCATAGTTTTATCTGTGTGACTTTTAAAGGTTTAGAGCACTCAGGAACCGAAACCATTGGCTTTTTCTGCTTTTTGCCTTTCCTTTTTTTAAACGGAAACCAAAAATTACTCATTTTTAAGACCAGATACAATCCACTAGATACTTCAAAACCAAAATTAGGTAACTATATTATCTTTAGGGTGTATAGCCAACAGATAGGACTTTTTAAGAACTTAAGTTGTCATGGCAAAAAAGATGCGAGGTATTTTGCCAGGTACCATAGGATGAGGATGATGATGTTATTAGAAATCTAACTAATGCAAGGAATCGTATAATAATAATGTATTTATCAATTGCATAATCAAACTTAGCATATATTTTTATTCTAATTCTAAATAAATTATCATAATAAGGAAACAAACAAAAACATTTCTAACCTAAATAGTATTAGAAAAGTCTTAATTTAAAAAGAAACTAATTATTTAAAAACTGTCATTCCTCTTCATTTGCAACACATACTTGGCAAAGCATAAATGAGATTCATGAACAATTATTAGCTTGAATGGAATATCATCATTCGAGAGTTCTAATGGGTGGATGGCCCAAAATTCCTAATCAAGGGTTTGTTAACTCTACATTCAAAATAGCATTTACAAACAATACCACAAATTTCTACTCCAATTTCTTGTATGTCAACACATTAAACATAAGTGGAATATTACAGTCACCAAATTGGGATGTTGGAACCCCAATTAATGGTAATATAACTACACCCCAAGATATATAGTCTAATCAAAATTTTATAACTCAACATGACTTACCAAAACCCATGACTTAGAGCTTTCAAGTTAAAAGTCTTACCACTAAATTAACACCTCCTTGTTACATAGTCACTAATTTGATCAATTTGCTCCAAATATTATCAAGAATATTGGTAATTTTCATAATAATATTTTTTAAAACTCATAATGTATACCTTGATACTTTCTAAAAATTTAAGGATGTACTAAAATTTCAATTTCATCTTTTACATCAAGCTTAAGAAACTTTTTTTAAAAATGATTGAGAATACATGCATCACCATTTACTTGCATGTTCCCTCTCGTGTTCCATTGAAAAATGTATGCCTTATCATAGGGCCAAATCCATGGGTCAATATTTAAAAATCCTAGAAAGCAGAATTTTGTGTTGAGGATATTTCAATAAATTAGCACTTTAAATGTAGTTTCACAATCATGAATATTCCAATAAATTACTGTGAGTGCTAGATATATAAGTTTACGGGAAAAAAATTCTTAAAATCTATAAAGTGCTGGATAAAGTTAAACATATTTTCAGTTCGATATGATATCACTGGGAAAAAACCCTTAACGCAATTAAACCATAGCAAAACTTAGCGACCTTCATTTGCCATATGCCACAAATTTATTTTTCTACATGCAAGCACACAAGTCACAGTGAGATACCAAATATAGTAAGGTCACTATTGATGCATAAATTTTGGTCGCATCAACTGAGATTATTACCTAGGGTGCCTCCCATTGGCCTTTTAAAAACAGTAAAAAGAATGGGAATTTTAATTGAAATGAGTGTTTCAAAAATATAAAAGGTAATCAAAATAAATTTTCCTTGCTTTCTGGCTGCTACCATCATTTGCTACCGGTCTATTGCAAATGCTGCTATAACTAACACTACCTATAGCCACCAAAGGAGGAAGAGAGAGAGAAGAGGCTAGATGAAGGGGCCAACTAACACATAGATAGAACATGCCCCATTGCCAGCACAAAAGAGGAAAATTTGTCCTTATTTGAAAGCCCCTGCCACAGATGCATCGTCTGCCAAAAATAGAACAGAACTTTAGAACCCACACCTGCAATTGCTGCTATCAACTACTACAATACTGCAGCAGAGAGAGAGAGAGAATAAGCTGTGAGATCCTGCTATCATGTGTTGGTAGAAGTGTTGCTATCTTTAGTCCTACGCTTACTAATGTCACAGGTTTGCTGTGAAAAGGAAAAAGAAAATTGTCACCTCTTGGCTTCCTATTGAAATTGTTGACCATCATCCATGCAACTCTGCCGCTACTAACTATCACTGGTTCATTGCCAAAAATAAAGAAACAAGATTGCATCAGTTATGCCGTTGTTGCCCCAAGAAAAATAGAAAAATAGAGAGAAAAGAATCGTAGCCCACTAATTTCTCAACCCCTGGAGACCCCCTTTCCCATCTGTGTGTGCCTTAATGGAGAGAGACACATGTATTTGGAAAGAGAGCCTAATTTGTTAAGGAGGCCCTTGCTCCCTGCCTCCCTCTTGACATCATCTTCATTCTCTACTTTATAGCTACCTGCTAGTGACGTTTCACTTTCCCACATGTTGGTCCACCTTTGCACACGTCAATCCACCTCCCTGCATATTGATTCACATCGTTCCACCTTCTCGCACGTTAACATTGCTTGGTAAAATGGTATATGATTTTACAAGAAAATTTTGTTGATCATGGCCCCATGTGATAGCATGGGTGAGGTTGGCCATATCACTTAGCCCTCAAACAACAAATTGGATGCAAGTGCAAGGAGCAAAAAAAACCATGAAATATTAAAAGAAAAATAATAAAATAAGAAAAATTTTAGAAAAATAAATTTAAAATTGAATAATAAAACCACCTCACCACCCCCCGCCCGCCCGCCCCCCCAATTAGGACTTAGGTAGGGATCGCTAAAATAGAAATCCAAAAATGGGACTAGGAAACGAGGGTTATAAGAAAAAGGTTTTGGTAACAACAATTTTCAAAAAATGAGAAGCATAAAAAAAACAAGTGGAAAATAAAGGGTCTTAAGACAAAGGTTTTCTTTTAAAAAAAAAATCAATAGGTTCCAAAACTGGATTGAAAAATGAAATAGCCATAAGGAAATGGCAAGAAGAGCTGCTAAACAAAAGGTGGGAGAAAGGTCCTCTTTCTAGCTTCAAAAAGATGTTGATGTATAAATTTTGGTCATACCAACACCAAGGAAAAACTCAAGAATAGTCTCAACTAGAGAGGGCTACATGGCCTTTTGAAAATAGTAAAAAATATGATAATTTTAATTAAAATGAGTGTCTCGAATTCAAGAATACAAAAGGTAATCAAAATAAATTTTCCTTTGTTTCTAACTACTACCACAGTTCGTCGTCAATCCATTGCAGACGTTGTCATAGCCAACACTGCCTATAGCTGCCAAAGGAGGGAGGGAGAGAGAAGAGGTTTAATGAAGGGGTCAGGTGATGCATCTCTTACACATAGATAGAATGTGCCCCATCACCATCATGAGAGAGGAAAATTTGTCCCTATTTAGAGAACCCTGCCATGGATGCATCGCCCACCAAAAATAGAACAGAACTATAGAACCCTCACCTATAACTACTACTATCAACTACTACAACACCGTAGTAGAGAGAGAGAGAGAGCAAGCCACTAGATCCTATTGTCATGTGCTGGTAGACACATTACTATCTTCAGTCCTACATCTACCATTGTCACAGGTCTGTCACGAAAAGGGAGAAGAAAATTGCCACCTTTTGGTTTCCTACTGAGATTGTTGACTATTGTCCATGCAACTCGACTGCTATTAATTCTCATCGATCCATTGCTAAGAATAAAGAAACAGGATTGCAAAACCTGCTTGCTACACTCGTCGTCAGCATGCATTAGCTGTGCCACTATCGCGTCAAGAAAAATAGAAGAAGAGAGAAAAAAAACCATTGCCCACTAGTTTCTCAACCCCTCAAGACCCCTCTACCCATCTGTGTGAGCCTCAATAGAGAGAAATGTAGCTATTCAAGAAGAGAGCTTGATTTGTTAAGGAGGCCCTTACTCCCTTCTCCCTCTTGACATCATCTTTGTTCTCTACTTTATAGCCACCTACTAGTGATGTTTCACCTCCCCACATGTTGGTCCACCTTCTCGTACATTGGTCCACCTACCTGCATGTCGATTCACCTTCCCACACATTGGTCCACCTTCCCGCATGTTAATGTTACTTAGTGAAATGATATATGATTTTACAAGACAATTTTGTTGATCATGGCCCCATGCGATAACATGGGCAAGGTTGGCCACAACACTCCCCTGTTCATGAACAAAAACTTTCTATGATGAATTTCATGACAAGATGCTACTCTACTTTCATCAATGTAACACAGTGTTGGATCCATGACAGAGTTCACCAAGTGTGGCAGAAAATGTGGAATTGCCTAGCACGATTCTGGCATGAGCTCCTTAATCCTTTACTTAGTGCTAATTCCCATCTTCATATCTATATTTTCATTAAAATCCAAGATCCACACCATCTTCATTTTCAGAATTTGTGCCAAACACTTTAGCATCAAGAAACTTCACATGATTAGGTCCACACTTTAGTATATGTAGAATTTTTTGCCAGGCACAGATGTCCCCCTAAGAAAGTAAAAATGGTCAACCATCTTTTAAAAATGGTCAACCATCATAAAAGAAATCAAAGCTAGAGAATCATTCAATAGTAATAAAATAAAAATAACATATCTCATTTCTAGTTTACACAAAAATAAAATAAAATATCATTTAGTAGATAGAGACTTCTTCTTGGAAGCCTTGAGATAATTCTGAAGAAGCATGGGAAGCAACACACTTTAGTAGTTACCAATTGATGAGCAGCGAGGTACCCCTATGCTCAACCATACGAATATGAGTGTTTCATGCACGATTTGGTCAAATTCCAAGGACTAAGTGCTTATGCGTCCTTGTGGAACAAGGACAGGTTGCTTAATCATTGTCTTCCCAAGATTACTTGTATGTCACAATTGTATGGTTNGATCATTGTCTTCCCAAGATTACTTGTATGTCACAATTGTATGGTTAAGTAAGCTTGAGGCATATGATTTTTATAGCTTTTATGTTTTTATGTCCTGTGCTACTAGGGAAGGAGAGAGGTAACTAAGTGACTAATTTAACTTAACTTCTCATTAACTAAGTTCTAACTAATCCTAACACCAGTATCCATTCCCTCTTTCTGTACACATCTTGAACTAGTGCAACACTATTGGGATTACCAAACGCTAATCGTTACTGGGTTACCAAGCATTAAACGCATGATTGAAGTGGTCGTGCTTGTGTAATTTAACTATTTTCTTAATTGATCAAATTGAATTGCTACACTAATAACATAAATGTAAAGTGCATAAAATAAAATAAAATAAAATAAATGCATAACAAAATAAAATAAAAGAAATGCATTAGAAAAAAAAATCTCAAGTGCTGCAAGGATGAATCGAAGAGCTCGTCTTTATTGCCGTACACAAGGTGTGCTCAGGTACACAATTCTTGGATAAAGATCCATCCACACTTAGACCTCCTACTGCAGGCACTTGAAAAATACTCTAACTTTCAAATAAACTATAAGAGTTTCGCTACTTGACTGCTAAAAGACTTCCTTCCAATTGTGTGCTTGGACACTGTATTTATAGGCTTAGGAGCAACTACTTTAATAATTAGAGTAACCGCTCTAATAATTGGAATAACTGCTAAAGTAACCGCTATAGTAACCACTATAATAATTAAAATAAAGTGCTAGAGTAATTGCTCTAATAACTGCTAGAGTAACTGCTCTAATAATTAAAATAAAGTGCTAGAGTAATTGCTCTAATAATTAGAATAACTGCTAAAGTAACCGCTCTCATCATACCCCCATGACTGAATGAAAACTTGTCCTCAAGTTCCTTACAAAATATTCAGAAAGTATGGGATTATTGACTAATTGATAACTGATGGTGAAATGGGATGACAGACTCAACATGCCCATTGAATGGATCAATAAGCATATTACAACATTAGTGTTCATGACCATTGTGGTGAACACTCATACATAAATGACATCCAAGCCTTTATTTGGCAAATTGAAGAGAAAAAGAAAAAGAGAAAAAAGATGAAGCATGTTGCTACTAATGCTGAGATTTTGCCTTCCATTTTTTATCCATAGCCATGCCACCAAACTTACTCCTTTCCTAAGTGCTCTAGTTTTAGTCCATCCTGAGTGCTTCCTCCAAGCCCAGTCCATTTTTTGTATGATTTCCATCTACACACATAACACAGTCACAAATGAGTAAGGATAGATAATCCACAATGTAGTTGATACCTTGCCTCGATATGAAGCGCATTGGCTGAGTTGTGGCTATGGCAAAAACTAGTTCGGAGATATATCACTAGAAACTACCTAAGGTGTAGGGGTTAGGCAATTAGTAAAATGGAAAAAATTAAAAAATTTGTGCCAGGGCCCCCATTACTAAGAGCGAACCTCCGGTAGCTATAAAATGGAAAAACATGAGGAACAAGAAAGATGAAAAATATCAATGGAAACACCAAAAAAATGGATGTCATGGATGGGGATGAAACAAGAAATGATTGATTGTAGGAAATGTTTAAAGAAAAAAAGTTAACAATTGCACCAAAAATAAATGTTAGTGGGTCCTCCTCAAAGCAGGCTCATGCCCTTTATGCCCTGACAAACCCACAAACCAAAGCGTCCATAGGCTATAGAAATGTCATTTGGAAGCAAGAGTTAAAAACTTACCTACAAGAATTCACCAAAGAAAAAAAATGCATCAACCCAAAATGGACTAATGATAAAACCAACAATGAGGTGGAAAATGGGAAGAAATATGGAGAGGAGAAAATGGAATGGAATCCCAAGAACAAGGTTGTGTAAAGCCCCTTGTGTATTTCATGGTTAAGATAACTAAGTAGAACTCATCCCAAATCCAAACTCAAGCCAACCACATTCAGTGACCTCGCATCAATACACTTGGCCAATCCATCCTCTTGAGGCAACAAGAATGCTTCCACAAAGAGTGACCACCATCCCAAGGAGAGTGAGATGGACAAGTAGGAAGCGAGAAAGGGCCTTAGTTAGAGGAAACCTTCAAGCATGGGTAACATGTCTTTCTAGTGCCATAATTAGCGCTTGTAGCCCATATTATTTTATTATGTCTAAGGTGTCTACCTTGAATTCTCACCTTTTTTTCTCTTTTTTCTCTAATGCATGAGAACCACACGATGCAAAGACTTATTTTTATTCACTTATCTTCCTGATATTTGAACAATGTTAGAATGGTGAAAAACCCAAGAAAAAGCATCCAAGCATCCAAGAAAATGGCTAGCACCAATGCATCGAATCCCCTTGAAGTCACACCCTTTTCATCCTTTGATTCTTTCCTTAATTTGAAAAATACCCAACCACCAATTCCTTAACAAGTTTACTTAGAAAAAGGGGACTGTACAGTTCCAAGCCAAAGGAGATCATAGAGTTGTATGGATGAGTGGACGGTGTGGACTCATTGCCTATTTTACCAAAAGAGCCATACCTTAATATCAGCATCATAATTCAAAGGTAAAAACAAACATTAGCAATCAATATGATATAATTCAATCCATCATCATGAGCACTTATTAGATGATGAATAAAAGTAAATCAAGCAAACAAAGAAACAGTAAAAACATGAACGATGGTGTAAAAAAATAAAAAAAGTTGAAAGAATGTGTAAAAAAAAATGTGTAAAACAAAAATTCAAAAAGAACTGAGGGCCTAGAACGGTTAGCATAGGTGGCCATCTCCCCCATGACTAAGTTGGAAGGAGGAGATCCAAAATAGTGAGTAGGGTTGTCCATCAAGAGAGGTAGCATGTGTACTAGTTGTCCTAAGCTCCTGGAAAGGTTTGGTTTGTTGCACGTTGACCAAAAGTTTCTTATCTGGGCTCTCAGATTTGTATATTGTCATGGCCCCTGAAGGAAAAGTTTCGTAAATAATATAAGGTCCTTTCCACAGTGTTTGAAATTTAGTACGTTGTGGCACATGTGTGGGATTCCAGTAGAGAACCTTATCTTCTAGCTGATATTTAACTTTCCTAATTCTTAGGTCATGATGTTGTTTATTGAAGGCCTTGTGCAATTTGTTAGATGACAGGGCAACTAATCAATTTTCATATAGCAAGTTAAGGGTTAATAACCATTGTTTCTGTGCTAGATCAAGGTCAAGGTTGAGGTCACATGCCGTGGATAGTGTACAAAGCTCAGTTTGAATGGGAAGTATTGGTAATTTATCATACACTAACTCATAGGGAGGGTAGCCAGTAGAGAGTTTCCATGTGGAGCCATATGCCCAAAGAGCATCGTTCAATTTAGTGCTCCAGTCTTGCCTAAATTTGCTAATGGTCCTTGTCAATAACTTCGTAATCTCCTTGTTGGTGACTTCTACTTGACTGTTCGCTTAGGGGTGGTATGGTGTAGTCAATTTATGCTCAACCTCTAAGCATTGCATTAATTTCCAAAAAGTTGCACCTGTGAACTGTGTACCATTGTCTGAAATAAGTGCAAGCAGCACACCAAACCTATTTATGATTTTTTGTTGAACAAATCGTGTAGCTATAGATTATGTATAATCTTTAATAGTAGCTACTTCGGCCCATTTTGTTAGGTAATCAACAGCAACAATAATATAATCTTTTCCATTGGACATTGGTGTAATCGGCCCCATAAAATGAATTTCCCAAATGTTGAAGGGTATTAAAGTTTCAATCCATTGTTGCGGATCCTCCATTCTAGCAGTCATTCCCCCATCACGTTGACAGCACTCACAAGATTGGATGAAACAATGGATGTCCCAAAATAATGTAGGCCAATAATATCCTGCAAGCAGGATCTTGATGGTTGTTTGTCTCCTAGCATAATGATCCCACAAGGACCCTCATGAGCATCTTGGAGAACTTTCAGTTGATCTATATCGGGAACACACCATCCAACCAAGCTATCAAGACACACTTTGTAAAGTTGCCCATTGATCTCCATAAAGTACTTAGCTTGGTGAAGAAACTGTTGTTTCTTCTTAGGATTTAACTCTTGTCGTGTTTGTTGGGTGAGGAGATAGGTAAGAATGCTATTGTACCAGTTTTTCTCCATGGGTGATTGATTATTCACTACACCAGCAAAGAGGAATTCATCAAGGAAATGATCAAAAACTAGATACTCATCCTCTTTGTTTTCCCATCGCAACTGAGATAAATGATCAGCAACTACATTCTTAGTGCCCTTGCAATCAATCATCATTAAATTGAACTCTTGTAAGATTACAAGCCATTGTATGATATGAGGGCTTACCATTGGCTTATTCATGAGGGACCGAATTGCACTATGATCTGTATGTATATATACTTTACATCCCAATACATAGTATCTAAAATTTTCTAGTGCAAATACTACAGCCATTAATTCTTTCTCTGTGGTAGTGTAGTTAAGTTGTGCACTAGTGATACTTCTACTTGCCCAGTGGATGTAATAAGGATGTTTTTGGTCATCTAACTATGTAAGTACAACTCCTAAAGCATAGTTGGACGCATCAGTCATGATATGGAATGGTTTGAACTAGTCAGGAGCTTGTAGAATGGGTGTTTCTACTAGCTTCTATTTCAAAGTTTAGAAAGCTAATTTGCATTTCCTGTTCCACTCAAAAGGTATGTCCTTTTTTGTTAATTCCACCAATGGTTTGGCAACCTTTGAAAAGTTCTTAATAAATCTCCTATAGTAGCCAGTATGCCCAAGGAATGATTGAATATCTTTGACAGTTTCTGGTTGATGAGTAATTCCTTGAATAAATTTGATTTTCTAGGGGTATGGGATTACCAAACGCTAATCATTACTGGGTTATCAAGCATTACACGCATGCTCGAACTGGTCATGCTTGTGTAATTTAACGATTTGCTTAATTGATCAAAATGAATTGCTACGCTAATAACATAAATGTAAAGTGCATAAAATAAAATAAATGCATAACAAAATAAAATAAAAAAATGTGTGAGAAAACAAATCTGAAGTGCTGCAAGGATGAATCAAAGAGCTCTTCTTTATTACATACATAAGGTGTGCTCAGGTACACAATGCTCGAATAAAGATCTATCCACACTTCAACCTCCTGCTACAGGCACTTGGAAAATACTCTAACTTTCAAACAGACTACAAGAGTTTCGCTACTTGATTGCTAAAATACTTCCTTCTAATTGTGCACCTAGGCACTATATTTATAGGCTTGGGAGCAACTACTCTAATAATTATAATAACTACTAAAGTAACTGCTAGAGTAACCACTCTAATAATTAGAATAAACCACTAGAGTAACTGCTCTAATAATTAGAATGACTACTAGAGTAACCGCTAGAGTAATCGCTCTCATCACCAATCTATTACAGAAGAGTAGCTGAAGAAGAAACCATATCAATTACATCTAAGCTTTCATTACAACATCTAGTATGAGCTTCAGGTGAGCATTAAAAGCTTAGTAAAGGAGAATAAATCTATCATTTCATCATGGTGCTAACAACTCCTTCACATAGAAATCACTAGCTCTACTCATATTGGAGATATCAGCTATTTCAACTTCAACCAACAACCCTTGTTTTCATTTATGAGCTTTAGCTTGCTTTCATAGTAGTACACACTCTAGCCTTTCCATATAAGAGCCCCTTTTACTATAAGCTTAGAATGTTCCTTTAATTTTTTTAAGATGTGGCATGGCCTATTTTGATGTAGCTCATACAAATTCAAAAAAACCTAGCTCTAAATAGGTTCTTGCTTTCCTTCTATTTGGGTTAACATGGCAATGAGTGCTTTAAAGAAAATTAGAAGCTTTTGATTCTTATGACTTTCTACTTTTGAAAATAAGTTTCTTTATGTACACAATAGAAGGTGTTGGCTTAGCAAAGTTATTTGGAAGAGCCTTGAAGAAGCAGAAATAGGTTCTAAATATTGGTTCTATGAGCTGATTTTGTTTGATACCTTTTTTTGAGCTGATGTGGTAGAGTAATTTGAGTGAGCCCTTATAGAACAGGAAAATAGTTCTATGAACTAATTTTATCCTACATTTTTTTATTGTGCTAATGTAGTAAAGCTAATCAAGCAAGCCCTTCATAAAATCATAAAAAGGCTCTACAAACTAGTTCTATTGAGCACTTTACTGACATGGTAGAGTTATACCAGCAATTCTTTTTACTTAGTACCTATTTTTAAGGTGACGTGGAATAGCTATATAGAAAATTCTTTGTAGAGCATAAAAATCGCTCTACAAGTGGATATTACTTAGCACATTTTTTCAAGCTATTTCATAATCCTTTTGTAGAACTAAGAATGGTTCTACGAGTGGGCTTTACGAGCTAATCTGAATAAAAAATACTTTGTGCACATGCTCTAATTCAAGCTTGGATCCACTAAAACAAAGCTGAGGAAATCAATTTGAGCTTTCTTCATAAAGATAAAACCAATTTAAGCTATATTTGAAAAGTTAAAGAAATTGGATTAAAACTATTTGAGTGCACACGTGATGCTGAGCTAGTAGAACCTATTTGGATAAGGTAAGTAGAATTGAAATATGGTTCTACAAAGTAGCTCTATGTAATAATGTGAAAGAAAACACTCCCCTGATAAAAGATAAGTCAAAAGTTCAAATCCATGCAAAAATAAAGACTCCACTATTGAAAAGCAAAACCTTCAACCAAGCTCAAAACACACAACAATCTCCCCCTTTTTAAGATTGGGTGAGCTCATAGAGTAAGCTTGAACAAGAGAGAATAGAGAAGGACCATATATAGTTAAGCATATAGTAAATGTCTGAAAATCAAGCTCAAAATCATCACACAAATCAACTTAGCTCAACCATAGAGATTATAATTCAATCTCCTAACAATCAGCATCAAGTTAAGCAAGAAAATCATACATCCAATTAAAGATGAGTAAATAATCCTCATAACATAGTTTATAACAATGAAGCTTACAATACAATCAATCAATTAAACATCACATCTAGCTAATCATACACACATATCATAATCAATCAAATAATTAAGAGAACACTATAACTTAGAATAGTTAAAACAGATAAAAATAACTTTGCCAAGCATAAAATAATCTAAGAGATCCTACATGCTTATACTTTAAGAATGCAAAGAATTCTACTACACTAGTTTCAATAGAATGTAGACATAACAACTCATCACATATCAAAGGAAACAATTTTCTAACAAAACCATAACAAAAAATAGCATATACTCCCCATTTTTGTCTAAAAAATGTGAAAGGTAGCTCCCCCTAACATTAAGCAAATCAAGCTAAAAACATAGACAAAAGATATAGCTACCATAGATGAATAGGTAACCAAAAAACACAAAGATAGACATTGCACAATAGAATAATTAAAGTAGAACATACATACTCCCTCTGCAACAAAGCTCATTAGCTCATAACAAACCCTAAACTAGTACTAAGACTTTTAGAAACTTATGTATGTCTAGGTAAAGTAGTTACACCCAACAATGTTCTGAGATATAGAAATCTTTCTTTATTTAAAGCCTTTGTAAAAATATCTACTCTCTATTCTTTGGAAGAAATATATGATAACTTTATTATTTTCAAATCTACTTAATCTCTAAGAAAATGATATCTCATCCAAAGAATCTATGTGCAATAGTGTGAGGTTGCAACGTATTCAACTTCAGCTAATGATAATGTTGTAGATTTTTGCTTTTCTCTCAATCATGATACTAGTCTATTACCAAGAAAATGATAGTTTCCACTAGTGGATTTTTTATCATCTTTATTTCCTAGCCAATTTGCATCTATAAATGCTTGTAGATATCATAAACTCCTTTTAACTGCAACCAAGTGTGATTCTTTTGGTTCTGACTAATATCTAGAAATCAAGCCTACTAAGAAAGCTATCTAGCCTACTAACTATTGCATAATGTAAAATTTCCACAATGGATCTATATAGTGTAGCATCGTTGTTTTTCCCATATTCATCCTTGCAAAGGTATACATTTGTGCTAAGAGGAGTTACATAAGTTTTATCTTGTATCATGCCAAAACACTTGAACATTAGCTAAACATACTTTGTTTGTGAAATGAAGGTTCCATCCCTAAGTTGTTGAATATGTAGGCCTAGAAAATAAGATAACTCTCCTATCATAAACATCTCAAACTTTGATTTCATAAATTCAACAAATTCTTTGTCCAAACTTGAGCTTGTTCCTCCAAACATTATATCATCAACATAAATTTGGGCAACTAAAAACCTTGTACTATCCCTTTTAATATAAATGGTATTGTGTGAAGGGGCTCTTAAATATCCATTTTTAGCTAAATATAAATCAAGCTTAGCAAACCACATCCTAGGGGCTTGTTTTAAGCTATATAAAGCTTTGTATAATTGAAATACATGATTGGCTTTTTAGGGTCAATGAATCCCTTTAGTTGTTCTATATACACTATCTCTTTTATTTTTCCATTTAGAAATGTTGATTTCACATCCATTTAGTAGAGCTTAAACCCTTGATAAGCTGCAAAAGGTAACAACATTCTAATAGATTCCAATCTTACAACTAGAGCAAATGTATCTTGATAATCAAGCCCTTATATTTGTGCAAAGCCTTTTGCTACTAATCTTGCCTTATTTTGGGTTACTTCACCATGTTCATTTAGCTTATTTGCAAAGATCCACTTAGTTCCAATGACATTAGTACTTTTGGGTTATGGGATGAGCTCCCAAGTATTATTCCTCATAGTCTACTTCATCTCCTTCATTCATGGCATTCTTCCAATTCTCACTCCCAAGATCTTTTCTAACTATGATAGGAATGAAAAAAACAAGACAACATACTAATAAGCCATGATCTTTTATTTTAGCTATATCCCTTCTTATCCTGTATCTAAGAGGTGTTCTAAGGAATCTACCATGGATTTGAACCTTTGTATCCTTCTCCTCAAACCTTTGTCAAGTGTAGCCTCTTGTTTTGTTTCTGTCTCATTCATTAACACTAGTTGTTCATTATCAATCTCTTCAACTTGTTTAGATGCCAAAATACCATCATCATTTTCTTCTTCATCTACATTCATACCTTTCTCAGCTACATTGTTAGCATCTTCAAAGAATTCATCAATCTCAACATGAAGTGTTCCAAAAATCTTTAACATTTTCAGGTTTAAGCAACAATAAGCTTGTGAGTGGCTAGAATATGCAATAGCTAGTTCCTCTTCGCAATGACTATCAAGCTTTTGGACTTTATCTTGATTCTTAATATAATAATTAATACCAAAAATTTTGAAATATTGAACATCAACGAGTTTATTATACCACATTTGATAAGAAGTCTTACCATTATAAACTCTTATCAAACATCTATTGATGATATACATAGTTTTTCTAGCCACCTCATTCCATAGATACTTTGGTACATTCTTCTCATTCATCATTGATTAGATCATTTCAAGTATAGTTCTATTTTTACACTCTATGACAACCATTTTCTCAGGTGTTCTAGCTGATGAGAATTATCTCTTGATACCTAAATGTTTGCATAGCTCATAAAATTCATTTGAGATAAACTCAGCTCCATTATTAATTCTAATAGCTTTGATTTTAAGCCTTTTTTTAGTTTCAACCATACTTTTAAATACCTTAAAATGCTTAAATACATCATATTTTTTCTCAGTACATGTTAGCGATGACATCCTAGTATAATCATCAACAATACGAAAGAAATATTTATTACTATCAAAACTAGCTATATTTAATGGCTGACACACATCCATATGCAGTAATTTAAGTTTATCTTTACAATGAAAGTTAACTAGCTTGAAGGTAGCTCTAGTATGCTTACCATGTTGACATGTAGAACATACCTCTTCAAGATGACTTACCTAAGGAATGCCTTTAATGCTTTGAGTCTTAATTAGAGCTTGTATGTTTCTTGAGCTTAGGTGTCCTAGCCTTTTGTGCCATAACATGCCACTACTTACCTCAGAAATAAGTGTTAGACATTCAGGTTGCTCATTTATAGAATATAAATTATTTCCTACTCAAATAATAGAGGCTTTAAATTCATTTTCTTTATTCTCTAATATTTATTTCTCATTTTTGAAATAGATATCATAACCTTCTCTTGAAAACTTTCCTAAGCTTAACAACTTATAATGTAAACCATCAACAAAATAAACATTCTGAACTTCAAGAAAATATCATGAATTTTAATTGAATCAATACTTCTTACCATAGCTTTACCTTTATCACGGAAGCTTACTTTTCCTCCATTAAAGGGTTTTAATGTGAAATTTTGATCTATCAGTGGTCATATGCTGAGAATAGCCACTATTAAGAAACCATATCTTTGGACTGCAAGAGCTCTTTAAGGCTAACTATATGAGGAGATCTCTTCTATTGATTGGTTTTCAAACTTTTTGTCTTATTTTGTTATTTCTTGAAAAGTGCTTAGTAGCATGAGAATATTACATAGATCCATAATAGGAAAAATTATTAATTCTACAATTTCTTGCTTTATGCCATAGCTTTCCACATTAAAAAATATCCTTGAAAGAAATTATCATTCTTGGGCCATACCTAATAATTGGAATTCTTGAAGTAGGAAAAATTACCTTACCTATTTGTGAGTTGATAGTTTGTGACTGCAAAGGTCATGTTTGAACTTCTATCTTTTGGGTTGATACTTTTAGTAAAGATGACCTTTTTGAAGATTCAAGCTCATAGCTAAGCCCCCTCTTATCATCATTTGACCATCTATTGTTAATGATATTCTTGAGCTGTTCTCAGCTATGAGTAAACCTACTAAATAAATCATATATGACTTGAGTAGCCTTAACTTTCATTTCATTCTTTAGCAACAACACCTCCTCTTTCAATTTCAATTTCCCTTATTCAACTGATTCAAGGTTCATCTTATAACTCTTGACTTCTTGCTCTCTTTCTTTCAAAATTTTATTTAATTTTTCATTAACTTTAACCACCATCTCTAATTGCTCCATTAGCCCTTCTAGATCAATATCCTCACTTTCTTTATATTCAATTTTAGCTATGTCTAATGATTTTGGTTCATCTTTATATTCATTTGAACCTGCAATCTCAGTCATACTAGAAGTTCCTTGCCCATTTGGATTAGTATATATGAAGCTTTGAAAATCACCATCTAGAATCCTTAATCATGGCTAGAAAAGAAAATAAGTTTTGTGTAACAATATCATTAGATATTATATTGGTATAAGCAAAATGGGCAAAAAAAATTCCCTCAACATTCTCAATTTCTATACTAACTTTTAAGTGCTCTAATTGATTTTTTATTTGAGCTATTTGAGGTTTTAATTTATCAAACCTATAATGTGTATTCTTTGGCTTGAGTGTGGTCATCTAATTTTCTTCATCTTTCTTCTTCTCAGACATTTAGCAATCATATGACTTGTCTCACTAGAATAATAACTACAAAATGATTTTGTTAGCTTCTTACCAACCTTTATCTTTTTAATTCTTCTAAGCTTTCTAGAAAGATTAGCAATATTCTTATTAAAATCTAAATATGATGTTGATGCTTCCTCCTATGTTCATTTCTTTCAGCTTTAGCTTTGAAGGCAATTTGCTCCTTTTTGCTAGAACTAGTTCCTCCTTTTTTGATTTCGAAGGCTAAAAGAATACTATATAGCTCAACTATTGTTAATTTAGAGAGATCTTTTGCCACTTTTATAGCTGAACGAATTGCTAATATTTTCATTTTCTTCCATTCTCAAAGCATTAAAATGTACTCTCAAAGTCAATGGCTTAGACTTCTTTATTGTATCATCTCCTTCATAAATAGCTTGAAGATGCTTCCACATTTCTTTCACTGTGTCACAACCAAGAAATTTGCATAAATTTAATTATTAATTCTTTAATGTTATCATATGCATTTTAATAAATTAGCTTATTATTATTACGGCTATTGTTGTTGTTGCTGTTAGTTTCCTACATAAATGAATGCAATCTACTTGCTAAGGTAATTTGTTAAAGTTTTGTATCCTTTGTTTGGCTACTATTAGAGCCAATCATAGATCTTTTGAATATTTTATGATTAAATATTAAAATCCAATTATCCTAGAAAGTTTTTCTTGTATAGTTGTCATGCCCTTATAAGTGTTTGACTATGCATATTTATTTCTTTATGCACATTTATGCTTTATTATGCACATCTAGTCATGTATCTTTTATTTTATTATTATTATATTATGCACATATATTTATATAATACTCTATTCATGGAATAATTTTGAATCTAAGCCCTACCCAAAACCATATCCCTTGTTACCTTTCGTCATTAAACTAGTATTTGGAGTTTATTTTTAATTATAATTAAATACTACATAAATAATCTTTGTTAAAGAAGTACCTTAGGATGATGTCCAACCCAAAATCTAACCTTACCAATGTGTCTAAAATGTTTGAAAACATAGATTTGGACCTTTTGTTTACTAGAATTGGAATTACAATTCTCAAGATATCACACTTTCTAGTTTTCTAAATTACCATAAAAATTTTGGCATTTGAACTAGGCAACCATGAAATTCATGCTTAAATAAGATTTTATTGTATGATTTAGAAGAACACTTGATAAGGATCCCATAGGTTCAAGCGGAATTTGATTTGGAGTCCCAGTGTACATGATACGAGTGTTTGAATGTGAGGAAAGAAAAAGTAGAAAAAAAGGGTTATTGAAAATAATTTTTAGAAAAGTTAAAAATCAAAATAAAAATAAAAGTGAAACGTTGCCACCCAAAGCACTTTACGTGCATATATGTATTATATGCATAATATGCATGAGAATAACATATGTTATGCATATTGTTTCTTCACCGCTCCTGCTGCATGATTTGCATCACTTGTTTTTGTCGTTTGTTTCTTCCAACCACCCACCATTTTGCAAACCAGTGTGCATTACGTTTCTCCAAGAAGATGCTTTTTTGCCCTTTTTTCTGCATTTTGAACCCGTTTCTTTTGTTTTTCTCCCTATAAATAGGCATTGGCCCTAGATATTTCTCATCATGATTTGAAGAAGGATTTTGGGTATGATAGGCAAAGCAATGGGTATGATAGGCAAAGCAAGGCAAAAATCAATTGAGAGCATTAAGTGGGAAAGGAAGACATAGGAAAAATCTGGAAGCATTACCAACACAAGAAATATTATTTTAATTTTCTTTTCATATGATATCCTATTTTGTTGTAAATTTTTTGTTCCTCCTCTCTTCTTGCTTATCTTCTTCTACAATGTTAATTAATATGCTGAGATTTTGCTGAATTTTTGTCATTTTGGGCTTGTTTCTAATATTTTAATTGCATTTGGCCCCTTTTTCTATCTTTTAGTCAATTTCTGGAATTGTGGAAATATTGCCCAACTTGCCTTCTAAATATTTTATGAATATTTTTCTACTCATGGCATAAACATGATTTGGCCAAAATTTTGTGGAACTTGGGTGGCCATGGATTTGCCTATTTTGGAAATCATTTGGATTTTGGAATAAAATAATAATATTTTTAAGGTGAGAATTTTGTGAAATTTGAGCTTTTATGGATTTTGGCTATTNAGTGAGAATTTTGTGAAATTTGAGCTTTTATGGATTTTGGCTATTTTGGAATAAAATACTAATATTTACATGACCATTTGTGCTCAGTCGGTAGTGGAAGCCACGAATCTTTTAAATGCCCCCTTCTATATGCAATAGTGGAGTGTTCTTTAGTGAGACCCATCCCATGGGAATAAGGGTTGTTGGATGGATTTCCTACTCTAGACTTTGATTCATAAGTCCATGTGAGGTTATGGATTTAGCCAAGACCATGGCACTGAGCAGTTAAGTATAGTGGAGTTGCAATGAGGCATAATCAAGACCTATCCTTCTGATGATATGCATGCCTCGGTCATTGAGGATGTTACTAGTGATGCTATTGCCAAGGCGTGGCCATGAGTGACTTGTTTGGGATCACAAAGCTAATCCAATGATAGTAGTGAGGTTATCATAAGAGCTATTGATGAGTTTCTTTGGCAATGAGGGTAACCAAGACCTACCCTTCAAAGATTCCTATTTAAAATATACATTCTTTGGATTTTTGCTATCTTTGAACATTTAAATAATATAAAGAACAATTTGATGATAGTAGTGAAGTTATTCCAAGACCTTATTGGTCTTGCTAATTGTGAGAATGACCAAGACCTAGCCTTTAGAGATGTCTAGATCAAATATACAGTCTTTTGGAATTTTTGGATTTCTTTGGATTTTTGGATTTGCTTTGGATTTTAGAGATATTTTGTTGCCCTTTTGGACTTCGAAACAAGTTTTGGAAAAATTGTGACATTTCTACACTTGAAAACATTTTTGAATATTTTATTGGAAACCTTTTGATGAGTTGCAATTTAACCATTCTCATCTATAAATAAGAGGCAAGCAGTTCCAATTAGCAGTCATTAGTTTTTAGAGTTAAGTTTTGATTTTAGTTTTTGTTTTTCCTCTCAACCCTTTTCCTCCTAGTGTATGCCCGTAATGTGGTAAATGTAATTGTACGGCATCCTTTATTCGAGTGCGACGTACTTGGACACGCACATGACCAGCAATAAAGATCGAGATTACTTCATCATTGTAGCATTCACTTAGTTTAATTATTTATTTAATTACTATTTACTTCTTTCTTAGTTAACATCTCTTCACCCTAAACTCGTGTTAAACGTGGAATGAGTACGACTTGATTACAAGCATTTAAGTGTGACTACTTGGTAACCCAGTAGTGTACCTAGGATCTGCGCTTGGTAATCCCAGTGGTAGTCATGCACGAGGTCCAAGATGTGTACAGATGATTGAGAAACGGATGCTCATCGCACTTAGGCTAGCTTAGATTCTCTCTCACCCTTTCTCTCTTAGCTTAGTTAATATTATCTTCCATCATCTTCAGGAGTACCATTAGCATAGGACCACATCATACACCTCATTCTGGGCTAAACCATACGTCACAAAGCTAATACTAGTCCAGGTGGGAAGATAGTGAACTGCGACGTAAGGCTAACTGTCTAGATGCCACAACTAGTCCGTCGGCGAAGTTTGACCGAATCGCACATGTAACGCTCATATTCGTATAATTGAGTGTAGGGGTACCTCACCACTCATCATTGGCGCCATTGCTGAGGATGGTGCTAGTTATCTAGATTAGTTATATCATACAAGGTCGTTGTACAGGACTTAACGATATATATTTTATGAAAAAAAATAATTATAAAAAGTCACATATAAATTCACATACAATTTCACAACCATGCCTCTCCTACAAGACTATAATAACGCCACACCTAGTGAGGAAGTTCATTGGAGAACCAATGAATTATATGACAATGAAGATTGGAGTACACAACCTGAAGTGGGGGTTTCTTATAAACATAAACAAAGGCAACATCATCCCAATGCATGAAAGCATAACTTACCTGATGACGATGAACCCCTACTGGCCACTACAAGCCCAATGCAAATACAAGAGGCTATTCGAATCTCCCATAGGCATCGTAAAGAGAGTCGTCTACCCAAGCTCAATTTAAACAACTTTCCCAATTTTTCAGAAGGCTATGACTTAGATCCACATCAACATTTACAAGCCTTCTACGATGTCTGCACATGGAACAACATTGATAACGGTTGGCAAAAACTCAAGCTCTTTCCTATGACACTCGTTGGCCAAGCAAAAGTATGGTATAAATCGTTAAAACCAAATAAAATACGACACTGGCCAACAATGGTAGAACTCTTTATTGAAAGATATCAAACCTATGCAAGAGTGTCAGCCTTGAGGAAACAAATCCAAGAGTGAAAACAAGCACAACATGAACCCTTGGACATGGCCTTGGAAAGATATTATGCACTATTAAATAACTGTCCAGGCCATAAGTTTTCCGAGGAAAGGCTAATTTACCATATCATTGATGGGCTTCATGATGAAACAAGAGAGACCTTAGGAATGTATGCCTAAGGTCAACTATATGAACTACGAACCCTTCATGTCCAAGAGCTTATTAAGCGGGTAGCAAAAGAAGGAGAAATAGCTAGATGGGAGAGTGTTGAAAAACATCAACGGGACCAGAATCTCAACTTAACAAAGGTCCATAATCACAAAAAGGAGAAATCAACTTATCTCAAGGAGGAAAAATCATCTTTGCCAACACAACAATCGCTAGAAGAAGTCAAGGCAAAAATCAATAAGATGTTGGAATGGACACATAAAAAGTGTGGAGAATATATCGATATCATTGGAGATAGAGTTTTGACAACTCGAGAAGCAGGACAAAGTATCAGTAGACAATCGGAAAGAAGGGATAAGAAAAATAAGAGCTCAACTGCCAATCACATGTATGAATGCAACATTTGCCCGTACAATCACCCCAAGGGCTAATGCCCAATCTTGTTACATTTATATGAGCATTGGGGAAGCACGTTACATCCAAAGTTCGTACAAAGATACTGTGTTCGATCACAGTGGCAACAATCCCAATCGTGGGGGAAGCCATCCCTAAACTGGAGACACCCTTCATATCATCTGAATCCAAATGCTTATCTAGTCCAATACCTTATTTCTCTAACTAGGCCAACACACTCTATCTCACTGCATTACTATTCTCCTCAATACTATCAGCCCATGTCCTCAACACAACCACCACCTTGTGTACCACACACTTCTCCTAATTTTCAACATTCTCATCCTTTCCCTCCTTCTACATCGCCACCAACTGTTCCTAAGGTATCTACACCACAGCAATAACCCCTGAACGTTACTTGTGCTACTATTGCCAACAGCAGTGAGAGACCTCAGAAACACCGAAGGTGTCCCTTCTTTAGAAATGCCCTAGGAAGGGACAACATAATTCCAAGGCCACTGCATCCTCCAACTTAGCACAAGTCCAACACTATGGTGCATCCTTCTCTTTGAACCCAACACATCGTGTTACTTCATCAAGGCCACCAGCTAACACTCCAACAACCATACGGCCCAATGAACGCAGCCATGGAGAGCGACGTCCTGATCCTTGCATACCATCTTATGGTCCCAAATATCATAGTGGGTTAACTCTTTATCTGAAAATCACATCTTATAAATTATCTCACTACGCTTACTACAATCAAGTGTGTGAACCCCAATGGGGTAAATATGACTAGGTCCCAATATTTCCAACATGCAAGGATCCTCATCTTCCATTTATTAATCCTTGCCATCATCAACCATTTAGTTATGGGGGATACCCCCCATTCCAGTAATAAGCAAGATTAATAACCACTTTTTATTTTCTTTAATTTTACAACTTTTTGTTTTCTAGTTTTTTAGTTTTCAATTTCATGTTTTATCATTTTTTCTTTTTTATCTTTTTATGTTTTTGTAAGTAATCTCATCTATGAATAAAACACTCATGTGGCTCGTTGGTTGAGGTGTGTTCTATGTTATCAAGTCTCGAGTGATCAATTATTTGGACAATGAGCCCATTACACCCACTCATCCATTCTACAAATAAGAGGTTTTGTTCGAGGGTATAGTGATATTCTTGACATTCTTAAAACTTAAAATCAATTTTGTGTTCATTGTACCCGAAATGAAGAAGGATGGATCAAGAGGAAATGATTAGGATGTGACATCAAGGGGACTTGGGGATTATCTTTGGTGACGTCTATTGGAGTTATCAGGCAACGTGGTTGTACTAAGATCCTTGTAGATCTAACGAAAAATGGGAGTAAGATTAATTAAAAGGCACTCAAAAATCCAATGCTATTCTAGGGGGTCCCACTAGAAAGACATGCACCCATGCCGAAAGGTTGGCAGCTTCTCTGGATTCAACAATCGAAAAAAAAAAAAGAAAGAGAAAAAAATGAAAAGAAAAGTGCCACAAAACAAAAATTACTCCTCCCTTGAATAAAACGCCAAGTGATCGTACGCCTTGTTGCTATGGTACTTTCATAGTCGCTCATCATGGGATGAAACAATGCGGTGTCACTGATTAGAGGAATGGACTTGGTCCTGATCTTGGAACGACGGGTTAATGACACATTAATCATGCTTTACACACAGGATTCACTATGCCCTGGGTCAGTTACCTCATGTCCCAATCTCTACAATCCCTTCTATAGTTCGTCTCATCTCACTGTTCATGTAATTGTTGCTCGTGTCTCATATAGCATAGAATTCTTACCTCATCCCAGTGATATTTACATGTGTGTGTTTTTTGGAACCAGTGCAGATTACATTTAACCCTTCGAGTGCCCACGGACACTTTTAAGTGTGGTTATGCAAGGGAATTACCTACTTTGGGGAGGACCCACTTGCGTAATTTTTGTAATTTGCACTCATGACCCATCTTCCACACACCATTTATTATCCTTAGCATATTGCCAACGATTTTCTTTCCCTTATTACTATCCCTCTAATTCAAGGTTCCTATGAACCATCACATAGTCTTTTTCTCTACCATCCGAGGTCCTTATTGATAAATTCCATGCCATCATAATTTTTGTGCCTTCAAAACTAGTTGAATTACCTTGGAACCCTTTAACAATTGTCCAGATGTCCTTAGTTTACATCGTTTAATTTTAAAAAAAATAATATTAAAATTCAATACATTCTCTAAGTGCCCTAACTTCGATGAAAATATATATACGTGACCCCCCTGTGCTAATCAACATCATTTGCAACTGTTCACATAGGGGAAGTTTTTCAAATTCCTCTCTACGACTCTCGATTGCATGTCCCTTGCTTTCATATCCATAATTCGCTCACTGGTACTTTGATTTTCATTCCATTTGAACTTACTTGAATCTAGAGTGTTCAGCTTAGTCATGGGGGAGGGGCACATGCCGAATAGCACATAAATTTTTTGAAATTCATCATCACCCGAAGAACATCTTCAAGGGTAATTAGTTGTAAAATTAAGAATAAAATGTGTCAAAAATAATTTCATCTCCTTAGGTACATTGGGAAACTAAAATTGGAAACCACCTAAGTAAAAAGGACCCACTATTATAATCTTTCGAGAAACATCACATAGAGATAAAATAAATTAATTAATTAAGGTAAGCAATAAGGTATAACTTCACTTCAGAAACAACCGTACTAACGGTTGGCCCCGTGTGATTGTAGATGGCCCCGAAACGTAGACAACAGAAAGGTCCTGCTCAAGGTGGAAGCAAATGACCTAGGAGAGGTGAAGAACAAGTCCTTGCTGGACAACATGTAATCATTTAGTATTCATCAAGAGGACCCTTCTACTATACAGTCCAGGCAAGCAGAAGGAGGAGCTACTGCAACGCCTGAACAGAGACAACATCTCATGTTGCCCCAGGACTGTGTTCAAGCTATCCACGAAAGGTCCACATTCACTGTGGTGATTTTGGAATTAAATTTTGAATCTTTTGCAGAGTTTGCTCCTGAGGCTATTAGGGATCACCTCAAAGGATCTCCCTTATGTCCTACCCTCTCTGAAAGGGGTGCCTGGTACCTAGGGGAGATGTACCAATTCTGGCACAACAGAGAACAAGGTACCACCGTTAATATTTGTGGTGTGACATTCGATTTCTCCACATAGGCCATTTCGAAAGTATTAAACATTTCGAATACAGGGCTCTAGGTTGCTTAGTTGTCTACTTGTTCAGACCCCGATGTGCGACGAGTTTGGTTGGAAAGGGTGTATGGCAAGGATAAGACATTTGGAGAGTTGACGACGGAAGAGAGGATCTATTTCAAAATTGGAACGTATCACCTCTTCCCCATGAAGGGATTAAAAAAAATATTAACATATGTGGCAAGAGGATGTGCGGTGCTGATGGGAAAGGTTAATGCTAACCTGCCTCATCTATACCTTACAGAGATCCTGAGGCGATTCGAGGAACGGAAGACAGGGAAGATGACATTGCCCTTCCCTTGCCTTATTAGGAAGCTATGCCGACATGCTGGTATCAAGGGGTACACTAATGATGTCCTCCAAAAAGCCCAAAATGTTTCATATGCTGAACTGTTAAAGCCACTAGCCGTAAGGAAAATCATTGGTAAGACGCTAGGACCAGAACAAGAAGAAGAAAAAACGGCTAAACCAACTGCAACTCAACTTGCAAGACCCAACCAATTTCCAAGTATGGGACCCAGCCAACAATAGGAAGTAGGGCCTAGCATAGGCCAAGATCAACCACCGCCACTGCAAGATTATAGATCGTCGATGAGCCATCTCAGGGCCATCGCTGAGATGATCAATTGGGGAAGTCGTGATGACATAAATCTCTTCCGTATCATTAGTGATGCCATACAACCCATAGTTTCTTTGGATTGTACAAGGGGTGAAGTGTCTATTCATACAGGAGGAGAGGAAAGTACTTGGTCACAATAGATCTCAGGAAACGCGACATCTTTCCAAGTGTAATTAGAAACTGGTGAAGGGGCCACCATGGTGGTCATGTAACACCAGGATGCCATGAGAGCTGCAGAAGTGGTCGCAGAAAACATTAAAGAATCGTTCAATGTACTTATTGAACCACCGGTAGATCTCACGGGAGCATAGGATGCTCAAAATTTGGCTGGAACCTCAATAACTCCTGGGGAACATAAGGACGTGCTTGATCGATTGCTAAAAATAGGACAAATAATGACGTCCCTGTTCGATATCCCTCAAGATGTTACAACAATTCAATCAAACCTCATTTCCACTAAGGGAAAGCTGGTCTTAACAAAAGTGAGGGCCGAACATGCTGAAGCAGAGGTGCAGAAATTACAAGAGCAGCTCGTGGTCCTATAAGCAGCACAATGGGACCCTTTGCAATTTGTTCCCACAGACCAACTAGACAATTTCAAAACTAAGCAACTAACCAAACTACTAATGGAGAATAAGAAGGTGGAAGAAGAAAAAGAAAAGGCTGTTTGAGATGCCTCTGCAGCATAGGCACAAACTCGTGTGTATATCAAGGCACTCAAAGCCTTACAGGAGGAAAACAAACAACGTGTGGTCAACAACCTTCGATTGACCTCTATGGAGAAGTAAAAGAATGTTCTCAAAGAACATTTCCATCAGTTGTGAGAATAGTTCATCCGGGTCAACCAAGACATGAGTCGTTTAGCCAGGGAGAATCAAACCCTCTCAATGGAGGAGGTACGCATAATCCATCAAAAGATAGCTATCGAAATAAGCGCATGGAAAAATGAGGCTAAACAGCATGAAAAGCTAAAGGAGCACTTCTAGGACCAGATGGGGATGTACAAATAAATCCTTAAGAAGGAGATCCATATGGCCAAGGCCCACATCAACGCTATCGATGCTCAACACACTAACTGATAGGCCATATTGGACACATATGCCTTTGTCCACCAAGTGAAAGTTAAGAACCGGGACCTGCAGATCCAAGATCTTACAGAATACATGGAGTTGGCAAACTTGCGGTATGCCAACCTTGCCATGTTAACAGTAGGGCACCCTAGAATAGAGCTTAAGCAACAGGTAGCTACCACCCACATCAAATATGAAACATAATTTGTAGAACGCAAGAAGATGTTGCAAAAATTGGAGATTGCAAATTCTGAACTTGAGGTGGTGAAAGCAAGCTACCAAGGTCAAAAAGGTGTCGTAATAGATTTGGCTCGATGGCTTGTGGATTTTCAAGAATACAAAGATTAAGCCAGAGCCTACGAAGAGGAATGATGGGTGTTTGCAGCTTGGTATGTCAAGGCCAATCAAATGTTACTGCAACTACCCTGCCCATGGGAAGTGTCGACTCCATCAAACATCGAAACATTAGCATGGATGGCATAGGATCCCCAGATCGAAGAGGAGAAACTCCAGGCCATACTTCAATGCCATCAAGCCTCAAGACCTGGAGCACAAGACAAGGGGAAAGCACCTATGGAGGAGCCACCGCCACCAAGAACTACATGGTACCACCAATTTTATAGCTGTAGCACATTCTTTGTGTTGTGTCTTAATTTTGTCTTGATCCCACACTGTAGCATAAATCCATTCTCACCATCCAATAATCTCGTACCGATCCACTGTGTAATCAATGAAGCTTGTTCTCACTGTAACTCGAGAACGAGTTTTCACTCAGTCGTGGGGGTATGATGAGTCGCAATTTAACCTAGCTGCGATATCGCATACACGATATCGCAGCCTATCTCCTCATCTATAAATAAGAGGCAAGCAATTCCAATTAGCAGTTATTAGTTTTTAGAGTTAAGTTTTGATTTTAGTTTTTGTTTTTCCTCTCAACCCTTTTCCTCCCAGTGTATGCCCACACTGTGGTGAATGTAATTGTACAACATCCTTTATTCAAGTGTGACGTACTTGGACACGCACATGACCGACAATAAAGATTGAGATTACTTCATCATTGCAGCATTCACTTAGTTTAATTATTTATTTAATTGCTATTTACTTCTTTCTTAGTTAACATCTCTTCACCCTAAACTCCTGTTAAACGCAGAATGAGTACAACTTGATTACGAGCATTTAAGTGTGACTACTTGGTAACCCCGTAGCATACCTAGGATCTATGCTTGGTAATCCCAGTGGTAGTCATGCACGAGGTCCAAGATGTGTACGGATGATTGAGGAACGGATGCTTATCGCACTTAGGCTAGCTTAGATTCTCTCTCACCCTTTCTCTCTTAGCTTAGTTAATATTATCTTCCATCGTCTTCAGGAGTAGCATTAGCATAGGACCACATCATACACCTCACTCTAGACTAAACCATATGTGACAAAGCTAATACTAGTCCAAGTGGGAAGATAGCAAACTGCAACCTAAGGCTAACTGTCTAGATGCCACAACTAGTCCATCTGCGGAGTTCGACCGGATCACACGTGTAACATTCATATTCGTATGGTTGAGTGTAGGGGTACCTCGCCACTCATCACCTTTGTTAGCCCAAAACTTAAGACCTTTGGTCTTGAACCTTTATGCTTCATGAAAAGAGAAATATCATAACCTTTCTTATTTGAGGGGTTCTAACTTCTCCTACATTTCAATACAGAGTGTCTATAGTAGGCAGGGAATTGTCGAAAGAGGGACATAGGATGAAAGATGGATCAATTCTATATAAAATGGACCTTCTAAACTTCAAAAATAAGTTTTTATATTTTTTATTTTTGTAAAATAGAATCCTTGTACACTTTTGGGCTATTTGAGCCATGTACTTATTTTGGTGAATAAATAATAAAATTTGATAGATATGAATTTGCCATTAGTGCCTTTGAGCCTTGAGATTGTAAGGAACATTTTTCATTTCAGCACATGCAATATGTTCAAGAAAATTTAATATTATTTATTTTATATTAATATTTTAGTATTAATTTAATAAACTTCAAACATTAATAACTTTATTTCTAAATGTCCATTTAAAACTAAACAAGTATAGTTAGGATCATTATTGTACATAGTATTTTATGATGTACCTAGTGGAATTTTTAAACATCATCATTTTTGTGGGTGTGCAAAAATTCAATTTTCATTAAATAAATTTTATTTAATTATATATGCAAGTATTATAAAATTTTGTTGCACTATATTCTTCTACTATGTTTATGCTCTTAACTAATAATTTTTATCTATTTTACCACTTCTTTTACATTAGTAATTCAAGGTTAAAACCAGATCCTTGGGGTTTCATAACATCTCTATTAGTTATTTATAGGATATATTATAGATAATTAATAGGGGTGTTATAGGCTGGCTAAAGATGCATAATCTTTATACAAACTAATTCATCCAAGCCACAGGCCAACACATTCATAGCTTGAGCATCATGTACAACATTATTAATTCCTCTGCTAATTGCCTTCCAGACATCATCATCGTGAGCTAGAAGATATGTCTGCATCTTGAACTTCCATAGAGGGTAATCCAAGCCATCAAACCATGAAGCTTTGTTAGATGAAAAGCCTTGATTCTATAGCATGTCTAAGACAATTAAAAAGTACAACACATATGGTTAAGTCAAGAGGTGTTGACTAGGCTTTAATACCAAATGTTGTTTTCTAGATGTAGTGAAAGGCACTAAGAGGGGGCTGAATCAGTGCCTTACAAAAAAAATTTACTAAAAATGGAGACTAGTAGAAGACCAATAGAAAGCCTCAAATAACCTTAATACAAAAAACAGAGCACGAATGTAGAAAAGAGCAAATAGACACTAAGCTTTTAAGGTACTTTAGCTACTAGATTTGCTAACCTACATCCACCATAAAACTTTCCTCAAAAGAAATTTACATGAGTTCTTTTGCAAATCTGGACTAAGCACAAGCACCAAGCTCAAAGTCACAGAAACCTGCTTTCACACCACAAAGAAAGAGAAAAAACTCTACCTTGTCTCAATCACCAAGACTCAAGACTTTTCAAGCTTTCTAACGAAAACAAAACATAGCTTTTACAAAAGAAATAGAGAGAGAAGAGAAAGAAATTGTAGTCTAAGCCCCAAGGCCAAAAAACTAGAATTCTTGAGCCAACCCCAATAGCTTCACTTTATAGCCTTCATCACTTTTAGCTATTCATTCAGCCATTGCTATTATACTAGAGAAGTGTGGGAAATAATAAAATGTAGCCATCACCAATCCATTGCAGAAGAGTAGCTAAAGAAGAAACTACACATGTTACATCTAAGCTTTCATTACATCATTTCGTATAAGCTTCAAGTGAGCATTAAAAGCTTAGTAGAGGAGAAAAAATCCATCATTTCATCTTGGTGTTAATGGCTCATTCTTGCAAAAATCACTAGCTTTGCTCATATTAGAGATAACAGCTCTTTTAGCTTCAACCAACAACCCCTATTTTCATTAATGGGGTTTAACTTGCTTTTGTACTAGTACAGACTCTAGCCTTTTCATATAATACCCCCTTTTACTATAAACTTGGAACATCCCTTTAATTTTTGAAGATGTGTCATGGCCTTTCTTAGTGTAGCTCATATAGATTCAAAAAAAGTAGCTCTAAATAGGTTTTGACTTTTCTTCTACTTGGGCTGACATGGCAATGAGCGCTTTAAAGAGAATCAAAAGCTTTTGCTTCTTACAACTTTTCACTTTCAAGAATAAGCTTCTTTACATGCACGATAGAAGGTGTTGACTTGACAAAGCTATTTGAAAGAGCCTTGTAGAAGCAAAAATAGGTTCTAAATATTGGTTTTATGAGCTGATTCTGTTTGGTGCTTTTTTCAAGGTGACATGGTAGAGCAATATGAGCAAGCCCTTGTACAACAGGAAAATGGCTTTACAAGCTAATTCTTTCATGCACTTTTTTATCATGCTGACATGGTAGAGCTAATTGAGCAAGCCTTTCATAGAATCAAAAAATGGCTCTACAAGTGATTCTTTGTAGAGCGAAAAAATAGCTCTACAAGCCAATTCTACTTAACACCTTATTTTTGAGTTGACGTAGAAGAGCTATTTGGGTGATTCTTTGTAGAGTGAAAAAATATCTCTACAAACCAATTCTACTTAGTGCCTTCTTTTTTTCTTTTTGTTTTTTTGAGTTGACATGGAAGAGCTATTTCATGATCTTTTTATAGAACAAGAACGATTCTACATACTGATTTTTTTTTTGTTTTTTTGAGTTCACATGGAAGAGTCGGATCTGGATTAAAAATACTTTGCGTACATGCTCTAATTCAAGCTTGGACCCACTAAAACAAAGGTAATGAAATCAATTCAAGCTTTCTTCTTAAGACCAATTTAAGCTATCTTCAAAAAGTTAAAAAAAACTGGATTAAAACTATTTGAGTGCATGTGTGATGCTGAACTGGTAGAACCTATTTGAGCCAGCCAAGTAGAACCGCAAAATGGTTCTATAAACCAATGTAGTAAAAAACACTCCCCTGATAAACGATAAGTCAAGAGCTCAAATCCACGCAAAAACAAAGACTCCATTATTGAAAACAAGAACCTTCAACCAGCTCAACACACACAAGAAGTTACCCATCGATGATGGCAACTGATTTTATTATCTTCATCGTTACCGTCTCCATATTCACGACTTGCATTCTCCCTCTTCCTTTCTGTAACTTTTATCCCGACCGGCTGACTTAAAGGACGGATTTGCAGTGAATTTCAAAAACCATTGTTTTCATCATGTATCAGACATGTAACATCGCAGGCAGCTTCATTTGGAGGTATATCCTTGTTCTGAAGCTCGAAAAACAAGTGCTGAAGAGACAGACGACGTTTTACGTCACGGCTCGTTACAGCTACGGCTCTTGTATTGCAGTTCTCCATGAATTGTAGTCCATGTTGAGAGTTTGATATTGGAAGGGGCTTTTCATCCCACCCCTGTGGAACGCAAACTATGGCAATATATGTACTTCCATTGACTACTGGCAGTCGATCATGGCGTATGATTTTTCCATGTATTCTCCTTTCTATGCAGGGTGTTTGAAGCACTGCTACTTGTGCAGCCTCCTGCCATTCTTTGACTTCGAAGTTCGAACCAATCCACGATGTTTTCAGAAGACTGCAACAACAGTTGCTATAGCATGTTTAGAATTGCAAAAATAATGATTAATTATTTATCCCTGTTTCCGCAGCTTCCGCTATCCCAGTGAATGAACACCTGAAGTCTAAAAGCCTAAAACACAATGAAACAAAGCATAATGAAATTGTACATTTTGTAACAGATATTTCTTTGCCAGTCATTTCATTATTACATTTTTGACTGGATATTCGCCCAGAAAAATTAATTACCAATAAACCAGCCTAGGAGTGCGACAAAGCCTTCATCCAACCCGATTGTATGAAGAGTTAGAGTAGAATGAAAATACAAAGCATAAAAGTCACAAAAGATATTTAAATATCCCATTCGTACATTCCTTTTTGTCTGGAAACAAATGATACAGATTAATAGAAATAAGTCAAATAACGGACTGCAAGAAATAATTATAATTATGCTGGAATGCTGGATCACTCATTCACTTGAATTACTGAAGAGCTGGTGCTACGATCCTCCAAAGAATTCCAATGCTGCAGCAAGCTGGTGCTCTTTTGAATGTTTACTTCAACACACCTTGGACAATGCAATATACTCTTTGATACATTTCCAGGAACAGAGGAGCAGTTGGTGATGGTTATCTCCGCTGTCTCATTAGGAAACTGGTCTAAAGCCTTGCATGTCTGAATCTTAAGGTTCTTCAATTTACTAGATGCACCAAACAGAGGCAAGCTTTTGATAGGAAGGTTTTTCAACACCAGAGTCTCCAGTGATACAAAATCTTCAAAACTTTGTGGAAGGGCATCTATGTTTTTGCATAGTTCAAGTTTTAAAATCTTCAGTGCTGGCAATCTTGCTCATCCCTGCGGCAACTCTTTCAAATTTTGACATGCACTTCCTCTAAAGTCTCCAGTTCATTAAGATTCTCAGGAAGAAACCCAAGCTTGTTGCATTTATTTACTGTAAGCTTCTTCAGCCCTTTTAAAAGAACAAACTCATCAGGGAGTGTTTCTATGGCCTTACACACGACAATTTCAAAAACTGTGAGCAAAGACATGTTTGCCATAGCAGATGGAATTGCTTTTAAGCTATCAAGTCGTCTAAGTACTAAATTATCAAGTGGGAGTTCAGCCAAGCCTTCGGGTAACTCTTCCAATTTAATGCACCTTTTCAAACATAAATTTTTAAGAGCATTAAATTTGCCAAAACTTTCAGGGAGTTTAGTTAAACTAATGCACCAACTCAGTTCCAGGAACTCTAAAGCTTTTAAATTTCCAATCTCTTCAGGCAGCTCCTTCAAACTGATGCACCCTTCTAGATAAAGACAACGTAATTCATTAAAATTACCGATTTGTAAACGTGTGAGCTTTTTACACCAGAGCAAGAATAAAATTTTCAATACAGAAATCTCACAACTTCAGGCCAACGCTCAAAGTCGCAGCCGTAGAACGACAACTCTTGCAGACCTTTAAGATTGTCCATTTCTGGCACCCTTTCAAATCCTAAAAACTACAAACTTTTCATAGCTTCGTGAAAACCTGTTTGCAAGCTACCATCACCAGTAAACAGATGACTAAGGCCAATTAAACAGTGCAGTGACAATTTGCTGAGTCTTTTCCATGTATCTGTTTTTGTTTTTCGTTGCATTCCAGAGTTGTCTTGTGGAATCAAACTTCAAATATTTCAAATTAGGGCACCTTAGAACCTGCCCGAAGGAAGAAAAAATAAAATAAAATTCAGAAGATATACACATGGTAAGCCTTTCTGATCGATGATATTTAATAGACAAACAAAGTTATTATTTAAAGAAAAAACAACTAGATGTTAACTTAGTGGTATGAGTCTTGGCTTGGTAATCCTGGGTTTATTCTACTGGCTAGCACTGAGTAATAAACTTCTATAAATCTATGTTTCAATTATTTCAAGCTTTAACACCCCTATGAAACAAAACAAAACTGCCTTGACATGGGCCATTACCTCAGACATGTCCCTTCCCTGATATCAATGGTTGCAAGCTTAAAGCCTTTCAGCATGGGAAGTTGTGAGCTATTTTGAAAAGGAAATCCTTCCACGTCACCAAGGCTGATGTAACGAAGCTCCTGGAATTTCTTGGTGCAGGGCTGGCTAAAGCATACACAGCCTTTAATATTTAAATACCTTAACGAAGAACTCAGAGCATCCAGATCAGAAGATTCAATTTTTATTAATGTTTTCCCCGAAAGGTTCAATCCTTTTAACATTTTGCAGCTGGGATGGATTTTCCTGGATTTTAAAGTATTCTTCTGCGTAGATTCTTGTTGCTTTGGCCTTTGCTTTCCCCATCTTAAGCAGTATGTCATGCTCTACTATAAGATGAGTCATTTTTCATCAGGAGTGACTGTTCTTCCAGCTTATCCAGACAATAGTCACCCACAACGTAACCCACAATCTGGGAATTTTATAGCGAAATTTTATTCACAATCTGGGAGACTACGTCGATGTTTGATTTCACAGAGGCCAGTTTTGTTGCAGCGGATTGGTCATTGAGATTATCCGCTTCCCAGTATACACTACACAATTACATCGATAAATATAGCGAAAATAGCATGCCACTAGTCATCTAAAATCGACGCCGCTCATTGTAAAATACAAGTTTGCTTGCTGTAAATACGTAATTGAGGATAAACTCTTATCCAGAGTTATTTTGACCTAATGGTTAATGCTTGTTGATCTTTGCTGCCATGGCGTTACAAATTCGGGCCTATTTCATTTCTTAGATGGAAAGTTATAGGTTGAATTCCTACTTATGTTACTCTTGTTTAAGCAAAGACTCCTAGGGAATTTCGGTTTCCCCGAACGTTGTATTCCTTTGTTTGTTGGTGAGAAACTTCGAAACCTCTTCCAGTAATCATGTAAAATAATTTTTAACATGGAAAATTCCTTCAGATTTTCAAATCATTTTATATGTTCCAAATAATTAATTGACTGTTTGTCTATTTGAAGGCTCGTGTCTCAAACCCTTCCGTATCGAACGGGAATCTACGGCTTTTCGTGTCTGCTACCCGGAAACGTTTGAGGCATAGTTTCAATTTTCAAACCCTCCAGTCCTCCACTCTCTCTTTAACGTGAAATTTCTTCATCATCATCATCCTCACGATGTATTTAAATCTTCATCCTTTAGCTGCCAAATTTGTATGCGTTGGTATATTTATCCTTGCTTGAGGCTGTTGATGCCAACTCTCCCATGAGTACATAGTGCCATTCATTAGTTTGTTTACCCACCTTAGATCAAGTACATAGTGCCATTCATTAATTTGTTTACCCACCTTAGATCAAGTATGATAAATTTATAAAGAAGAGATGGGTTTGTGTTCTTCCTTTGTTTACCAAGGTCAAAAGATGTGATATAAATTGAATGGTACAGATAACATTTATGCAAATTTATAGATATATATATATATACACACATTAGGAAAGTTAATAGCTTGCTGATGGGAAGAATTTAAAAAAAAAGGGGTAAATCTTATTAGGTAGGAGTAACCTTTTGAAATGTGAGATTATAGAGGTGATACCAAAGTTGGAGTCATTGAGTTTTCCCACCCATTCAATTCATGCTATTTGCATCTTATGCCATTCAACACTTACTTATTAAGGTCTCAAAATTAATTTTAAATAAAATTTTAAAACAAAAGCTTTACATGCTTCATTGTTTCCTATTGCAAAGGAAATATATGTAAGCTTTTTGTAACCTTTAAAAATAGAGTAAAATGCAAGTTAAAAAGGCCTAGTTTCACATTACATAGAATCCAACGTTTCTTAGCATTGAAGATTATAGCATTCCGTTTTATTTGGTCATCCACTCAAATCATTATATTTCTTCTTTCCGTTGTATTTGCAAGGAGAATCTGCAAGGAGAATCTGCAGATGAATTGGTGAGAAGTGCATGAAATTTTCAGCAACATTTGACCAAACAAAAACAACATTTTGCCTGCCATTGATCTACCAATGTTCGCCATAAAATGGCACAGGGGATGGTGACAGTCAGAAACGGCCCATTTACGACGGTCATCCCTACGGTACCTGCTAGAGCAATGAAAGTTTAGCTGCAGTTTCCGCCTTCCTGCACAAATCAAACAGCACTGACCTTGCGTTGCAGAGAATCTGCATCATGTTCTCTGTAACTCTGGCGAAAAGGGTGGCACATAGGGCTGAATCTACATGCAGGCGAGGCACAGCAACATTCAAACATTGAGACCCGGATCCATTCTCTTGTCCGTTTTCGTGGTTTACAAACTATCATTATTATCTCCTGCTCCTCAAACCATCCATGCCGCGTTACAAAATCTTTCTGCAAAACACTTTACTGGTAGGATCCATCTCCCCACACATTGCCAATCTATCATTTTTACATGTTCTTGATCTTCACGGCTACTCCTTCTCCGGCCAAATTCCATGGCCCATTGGCAAACCGCACAGGCTTACACAAGCTAATCAGTCTGCCCCACCATGACAACGACAACAGATCTTCCAATTCTTATAAACGATAAGACTGCAAATCTGCACAATAACCCACCATAATCATCATCTAGTTTTCCTTTCCTGATCGTCTTAACTGGACTGATTTAAAGATTGTCAAGCACAAGAAACAAGCTCAGCGGCAGCAGAAATCATGGCTGGTCATCGTCCAAATCTCATTGTGACCTTCTTCGGTATCATTTGCCTATTCCAGTGCACACAAGGTTCATTTACACATTCTTGTTCTTTTGTTCTCTGCAAGCCTGTGAAGATAACGGGTTATAATTTGTACGGTCTTTCTATGCAAATTTTTGCCTGAGTTATTTAACCTGTAGGAACATTATACATTGCAAGTGTTTAAGGTACATGAATATTGCACAAATTTGTCATGCTCTTTTCTTAAAAGTAATTAGTTCTTTTCATCTGTACAGACGTTGTATTTAAATTACCAGTTCAAGCTTGCACCGCCCCCGTCCCAGATCTCAATCTATCTGTTAAAAAAGATTTCGGTTTTGGGCTCCAAATGTTTGTTTTTCTATATGCTTGGATTAAAGCACGGAACCCACTATCTAGCTAGTCACAACTCACAGGCAGCCTTTATTACAATAAATCAAGTGGCGTTTTGGGTTTGAATCAATCTGATCATGGAGACATGGATGGATTATTCAGGATTTTGTTCTGTCAAATTATGTAGCACGCCTAAATTATTATTATTATTATTATTATTTTCGTTGTTGCAAGGTAGAACAGAATCTAGGTTAAGGCTGAAGCTAGGACTCTTGGCCCGGGCCTGTTGGGATAGATTGGCCGCCGCTGCTTCTGCAACTGCTGTTCTTGTTGCTGCTAGTGGATGGATGCGGATTTTCCAGGTCCAACTGGGTCTAGTCTCTCTGTGCCGCGGATGATGACCAGGAAAACAATTTAATGTTGTTATTTGGCTTTCTGTGTTTCTTTTTATTCTCCTTCTGGCTTCATATCTCGCTGTATTGTTTCTTTCCCAGTGGATTCTGAGATATGTGTTTTGCAGCAATGCCACTGCCGATCCTGACAGCATGTACTAGCAAACTCGGTGCTGCTGTGGACGCGGAACCCTAGTAAAACAATGTCTTGTACAGCCCTGAGATGAATAGTAGCGGCCACCACCCTTTGAGTGACTCTTTCTCAAAACACCAAAGGTTGAACCATAGTGCAGCAGTGTAGTTCTCTGCAACCTTAGCTTTCCTGTGATTGAAATTAGGTCTCGTCAAGGATGTCTTGCGTTTGCATGCAGACACTCCAAAACCCAATACTTCTCCTGTGGACAGAAAAAAGAAATAAAAAAACAGATCTACATCCACGCAACCGCCGAGATCAGCCGTGCCCAGAACTGGCAGTGGCTCCGCCACAACATTCAAGGTGGCTGTGCTGAGCCCGCAGCTGGTGGAACGGTGCTGCGGGCGGGTGTGCAGCAGGTGGCGCTGCCCCACATAAGGGCAGAGGGGAGAAAGACAGAGCTCGGTGTGGGTTGGCCGAGCGACGTGAGCTGTGGTCCTGTGCCGTCTCAGCAGGCCAGGCCTGTGTGACCCCATCGCAGGAACCAACCAAGACTAAAAGCTTACCTCAATAAATAATAATCCTAATATCTTGTTTTCTTGCTTTTTTCGGTTTTTAGTCTTGGTTCCATTGGTAAAGTATCTGTCTACGTTTTAGTTTTCTAAAAGGCAGTTACGTCCCCTTTTGAGCTGTTCATGCTAATAAAAACGTTTAGTATTCTTTATTTTATTTGCCTTGAGCTGTTGGACTTTCATTTCTTTTCTGGTTTTGTGTGCAGGTTCGGAGGGCGTGGAAGAGGCAGAAGCTGAGGCGGCAGCAGCGGAAGAGGGGGAAATCAGAACTTATAAAGCCTTCCCCACAGTCAGATGCAGAGGGGGTTTCCTTTCCGGTGGCCACAGAGGGGAAGTCTTAACAATCTTTTCTCTCTGATTTCATTTGGGAACCTGTTTTGGAAGTTGCAGACTTGAGGTGTGGCTTTTGGAGGCATGGTTAAAGCTCTGTAATAAGATATAGGTGTCGGGAACCAACTTGCACAAGAAATCATCTGAGTTGCATACAAGATCGAGGGCTCTCTATTGAGCTAAGTTTTTGCTGTAGTCCCTTATTGTTTTTCAAACAACCAAGTTTTAGTTTCCATTGAATATTTGATCAACAGTGTTTAAGTGAAATGTTTGGGTTTATTTCTCATTAAGTTATCAACCCTCATTTCTTAAACTTGTTTAATGGACTATTATTTCATTTAAGTTTCCCTGTCAAAGTTATTTTTAATAAACAATTATTTTCCTATCAAAGTTATTTTGAACTATTATTTTTATTCTCCTATTAAAGTATTTAAATTTACCTACATCATTAAACATCACATTTTACGTCCATTTAAGCACCACATTGCCTTAACCAACTGAGACTATTGGGTTTTTGTACCCATACAAGAGGCACCCTAAGCACTAATCTTTTTATCTGCATCATTAAACGTCACATTTTATGTCCATTTAATCACCACATTACTTTTATCAACTAAGACTATTCTTGGGTTTTTGTACTCATACGAGAGGCATCCTAAGCACTAGTCTCTTAAAACAAGTGTTGCTATGAGAACAAAATTTATACATCAAAAAGGCCCTACACATATCCTAGGGCCAGCACGTATTAGTTCTTGCTTGCTGAACACAATAAAAAGTTGCTTATGTACAAGGATACACCATGCTAATAATAAAGGTAGGGTCAAAGTGCAATCAACAACATCAAACCTAACATTGGATTTGATGTGAATTGTTAAAAAAAGGTTAAGCCATGCTAACAAAGGTAGGGTCAAAGTGGAATCAGCAACATCAAACCTAACCTTGATCACATGGGATTAGACTCATGGTTGCTACGAGATGTGATATATATGAACTATGTAATCTTTTGACAAAAATGTTCTCAAGGCTTTTGTTAACATAGCTTTCAACTAGTTTCCTTAATTTTTTTATAAAGAGGCAAGGGAAAAGGTAGGATGAATAGAAAAATTATATAATTTATATGTTTCTTCTTTAAATGGTTCTTTCTACCATGAAACATTCTTCTCGATGTATGGTTAACTTGTACTCATAGTTTATGTAATATGTGGTGATGAATTGCAAAATTTGCAATCAACCACATGTCAATAAGAAAGCCAATTGAAAATTGCATTGAACATTAATTATTGATGAGTCATGAATTTGCTGACAACTGCAATATCGCACCCACGATAACGCACCCACGATATCGCACCCGCGATATCGCATCTGCGGTATCACAGCTGACGCGATATTGCATACACGATATCGCAGCCTGTCTCCTCATCTATAAATAAGAGGTAGACAGATTAGTTAGGCATTAGTGAGTTAGTTCTTAGTTAAGTGTTTTCATTTCTTTCTCTCAACCCTTTTCCTCTCCGTGTTTGCCCGCAGTGTGGTGATTGTAATTGTACGGCATTCTTTATTCGAGTGTGATGTACTTGGACATGCACATGATCAGCAAAAAAGATCGAGATTACTTCATCATTGCAGCATTCACTTAGATTAATTATTTAATTGTTATTGTTATTTACTGCTTTCATAGTTAATTTCTCTCACCCTTAAACTCATGTTAAAACATGGAATGAGTACAACTTGATTACAAGCATTTAAGTGTGACTACTTGGTAACCCAGTAGTGTACCTAGGATCTGCGCTTGGTAATCCCAGTGGTAGTCGTGCACGAAGTCCAAGATGTATATGGATAATCAAGGAATGGATGCTCATCGCACTTAGGCTAGATTAGATTCTTTCTCACCCTTCTCGCCTAGCTTAGTTAATATTACTTTCCATCGCCTTCAGGAGTAGCATTAGATTAGAACCACATCATACACCTCACTCTGAACTAAACCATACGTGATAAAGATAATACTAGTCCAGGTGGGAAGACAGTGAACTACGACCTAAGGTTAACTATCTAGATGCCACAACTAGTCCATTTGCGAAGCTCGACCAGATCGCGCATGTAACGCTCGTATTCTTATGGTTGAGTGTAGGGGTACCTCGTCACTCATCATTGGCGCCGTTGTCAGGGACAGTGCTAGTTATCTAGATTAGTTATATCATACAAGGTTGCTATATAGGAATTAATGATATATCTTTTAAGAAGAAATAATTACACAAAGTCACATACGAATTCACACACAGTTTCACAATCATGCCTCTCCTACAAGACTATGATAATGCCACATCTAGTGAGGCAATTCATTGGAGAACCAACGAATTATCTAACAATGAAGATTGGAGTACACAATCCGAAGTGGGGGTTTCTTATAAACATAAATGAAGGCAACATCGTCCCAACGCACAAAGGCATAACTTACTTGATGACGATGAACCCCCACTGGCGACTACAAGCCTAATGCAAATACAAGAGGCTGTTTGAATCTCATGTAGGCATCGTAAAGAGAGCCATCTACCTAGGTTCGATTTAAACAATTTCCCTAATTTTTCAAGAGGCTATGACTTAGATCCACATCAACATTTACAAGCCTTCTACGATGCCTGTGCATGGAACAACATTGATAATGGTTGGCAAAAATTCAAGCTCTTCCCTATGACACTCGTTGGCCAAGCAATAGTATGGTATAGATTGTTAAAACCAAATTCAATACGACGTTGGTCAACAATGGCAGAACTCTTTAATGAAAAATATCAAACCTACGCAAGAGTGTCAGCCTTGAGGAAACAAATCCAAGGATGGAAAGAAGCACAACATGAACCCTTGGACATGGCCTTAGAAAGATATTACGCATTGTTAAACAACTGTCCAGGCCATGGGTTCTCCGAGGAAAGGCTAATGTACCATATCATTGATGGGTTACGTAATGAAACAAGGGAGACCCTAGGGATGTATGCCTAGGGACAATTGTACAAACTACGAACCCATCAAGTCCAAGAGCTTATTAAGTGGGTAGCAAAAGAAGAAGGAGAAATGGCTAGATGGGAGAGTGTTGAAAAACATCAACGGGATCAAAATTTCAACTTAACAAAGGTCCATGATCATAAAAAGGAGAAATCAACTTATCACAAGGAGAAAGAACCATCTTTGCCAGTACAAAAATCATTAGAGGAAGTTGAGGCAAAGATCAATAAGATGTTGGAATGGACGTATAAAAAGTGTGGAGAAGTTATTGATATTATTGGAGATAGAGTTTTGACAACCCAAGAAGCAGGACAAAATATCATTAGACATTCGAAAAGAAGGAATGAAGAAAATAAGAGCTCAACTGCCAATCATATGTATGAATGCAACATATGCCTATACGATCACCCCAAGGGCCAATGCCCAATCTTGTTATATTTATATGAGCATTAGGGAAACACGTTACATCCAAAGTTCGTATAGAGATACTATGTTCGATCACAATGTCAACAATCCCAGTCATAGGGGAGACCACCCCTAAACTGGAGACACCCTTCATATTATCTAAATCCAAACACTTATCTAGTTCAACATCCTACTTCTCCAACTAGGCCAACATACTCTATCTCACCACATTACCATTCTCCACAATACTATTAGGCCATGTCCTCAACACCACCACCACCTTGTGCATCTTACACTTCTCCCAATTTTCAACATTCTCATCATTTCTCTCCTTCTACATCGCCACCAACTATTCCTAATGTATCTACACCACAGCAACAACCCACAAACGCTACTTGTGCTACTATTTTCAACAGTGGTGATAGTTCTCAGCCACATCGAAGATGTCCCTTCTTTAGAAATGACCCTAGGAAGGGACAACATAATTCCAAGGCCACTGCATCCTCCGACTCAGCACAAGTCCAACACTGTGGTGCACCCTTATCTTCGAACCCAGCGCCTCATGGTACTTCATCAGGGCCACCAACTAACACTCCAACAACCATACGGCCCAATGAACACAGTCATGGAAGGAAACATCCTGATCCTTGCATACCATCTAACGGTCCTAAATATCATAGTGGGTCAACTCGTTATTTGGGAACTATATCGTATAAATTTCCCCACTATGCTTACTACAATCAGGTGTGTGAACCCCGATGGGGTAAGTACGGCCAAGTTCCAATATTTCCAACATGCAAGGATCCCCATCGTCATTTATTAATCCTTGTCATCCTCAATCATTTAGCTATGAGGGATATCCCCCATTCTAATAGCAAGTAGGATTAATAAATATTTTTCATTTTCTTTAATTTTACAACTTTTTGTTTTCCAATTTTTCATTTTTCAATTTCTTATTTTATCTTTTTGTCTTTTTTGTCTCTTTACATTTTTATAAGTAATCTCATCTAC
>MNCI01008809.1:2135224-2186544 GCA_015680685.1 Gnetum montanum
ATATATATATTAAATTTGGTACATTCTCTAAGTGTCCTAACTTTGATCAAAATATATATACGTGATCCCCCTATGCTAATCAACATCATCTACAACTGTTCACGCAGGGGAAGTTTTTCAAATTCCTCTCTACAACTCACGATTGTGCGTCCCTTGCTTTCATATCCATAACTCGCTCGCTGGTACTTCGATTTTCATTTTGTTTGAACCTACTTGATCTTGGAGTGTTCAGCTTAGTCGTGGGGGAGGGGCACATGCTGAATTGCGCATAAATGTTTTGAAATTCATCATCGCCCAAAGGATATCTTTAAGGGTAATTAGTTGCAAAATTAAGAATAAAATGTGTCAAAAACAAATTCATCCCCTTAGCTATACCAGAAAATTAAATTTGGAAACCACCTAAGCAAAGAGGACTCAATATTATAATCTTTTAGGAACATGTTCTTCCAATAATTAACATCACATAGAAATAAAGTAAATCTATTAAGACAAGTAGTAAGGTATAACCTAACTTTGGTAACAACCTTACTAACGATTGGCCCCGTGTGATTGCAGATGGCCCTGAAACGCGGACAACAGGAAGGTCCTACTCAAGGTGCGATCAAACGACCTAGGAAAGGTGAAGAACAAGTCCCTACCGAGCAACATGCAGAGCAGGAGGAACAATCATTTAGTATCCACCAAGAAGACCCTACTGCTATACAATCAAGGCAGGCTAAAGGAGGAGCTACTGCAGCATCTGAACAGGGACGATACCACACGTGCCCCCAAGATTGTGTTCAAACCATCATATGAAAGGTATTCACTATAGTGATCATGGAATTAAACTTTGGACCTTTCATAGAATTTTCTCCAGAGGCCGTTAGGGATCACCTCAAATGGTTCCCATTATGGCCTACCCTCTCTAAAAGCAGTGCCTGGTACTTAGGGGAAACGTACCAATTTTGGCACAACAAAGAAGAAGGCACCACAATTAACATTTGTGGTGTGACTATTGATTTCTCTATTCAAGCCATTTTGAAAATATTAAACCTTCCGAATACAAGGCCAAAGGTTGCTCAGAACCAATTGGACACTTTTAGAACCGAGCAACTTAATAAACTATTGATAGAGAATAAAAGGGTGGCAGAAGAAAAAGAGAAGTCTGACTGGGATGCCTCTATGGCACAAGCACAAACTTACACACGTGCTGAGGCACTCAAGGCCTTACAAGAGGAGAAACTCCAGGCCATACTTCAACGCCATCAAATCCCAAGACCTGGAGTGCAAGAAAAGGGAAATACACCCATGGAGGAGCCACCGCCACCAGGAACTACATAAGTTCCATCCAATTTTGTAATCATAGGATTTTCTTTTGTGTTGTGTCTCAATTTTGTTCTGACTCCACACTGTGGCATGAATCCATTCTAGCCAGTCAATAATCCCATACCTATCCACTATGTAATCAATGGAGCTTGTTCTCACTTTAACTGAGGACGAGTTTTCATTTAGTCGTGGGGGTATGATGAGTCATGAATTTGCTGACAGCTACGATATTGCACCCACAATAACGCACTAACGATATCGCACCCGCGATATTGCATCCGTGGTATCACAGCCGACGTGATATTGCATACACGATATCGTAGCCTGTCTCCTCATCTATAAATAAGAGGTAGACAGATCAGTTAGGCATTAGTGAGTTAGTTCTTAGTTAAGTGTTTTCATTTCTTTCTCTCAACCCTTTTCCTCTCTGTTTATGCCCGCAGTGTGGTGATTGTAATTGTACGGCATCCTTTATTCGAGTGTGATGTACTTGGACACGCACATGACNTCGCCTTCAGGAGTAGCATTAGATTAGAACCACATCATACACCTCACTCTGGACTAAACTATATGTGACAAAGATAATACTAGTCTAGGTGGGAAGATAGCGAACTACGACCTAAGGCTAACTATCTAGATGCCACAACTAGTCCGTCTGCGGAGTTCAACCGAATCATGCATGTAATGCTCATATTCGTATGGTTGAGTGTAGCGATACCTCGCCACTCATCAATTATATATAGTAATATTTTTTAATGATTTTTAAATTTTAATATATTATTTTTCATAGCTAATTTTCATACAAGGTACAAAATAAAAATCTTATATTTAAATTTCTAATCTAACTAAAACAACATGAGAAACCAAAGAAAATGATGCTCTCAAGTATTCAAAATCAACATGGATGTCATGACAAGTTGTTTGCTACATCATAGGTGGAAATAATAAAAAAACAACAACAACAAACAATAACCTTGGAGAAGGCTCTTAAGTATTCAAAATCAACATGGATGCTATGACAAGTTATTTGCTATGTCATAAGTGAAAATAGCAAAGAAATAATAGAAAACAATAACTTTGGAGAAGGTATACCATAAAAATCATGATTTTCCCTAAATAGTTAATGATAAAGCTGAAACATACCTAGATAGAAGTGTAGAGTTCTCTGCTACCTTAATCAGGGAAATTTTTTGGTCCATGTAGTCAATAAGATCCCCAAGATGGGTTGATGTTGTTGCGTGTTTTGAGCTTAGTTACAAGTTTGGCTTTACAGTGGAGCTTTCATCTCACACGAATTTGAGCTCTTGACTTATTCTTTGTAGTGGAGTGTTTGATATGCCACATCAGCATGTTGAACTAGTTCATAGAATCATTTTTTGGTTCTACTTAGCCAAACCTAAATGACTCTACCACCTCAGCATCATGTGCACTTCGGCATTTTCAATCTAACTCAACTTTTCTTTTTAGCTTTACAAAGATAACTCAAATTAATTTTATTACATCAAATCAATTAGTAAAGCCAAGCTTAAATAGTTTTTAGAGCATGTGCATGAAAGATTTTTAATCCAAGATTAAATAGTTTTTAGAACCATATTTTGGTTCTACAAAAGATCTAGAAATAGCTCTTCCACATTAGCTTTTCTTTATAGAATTCAGTGGGGTCAAACTTAAATAGTTTTTAGAACACATGCACTTAAAGAATTTTAATACAACTCAACTAGCTTGTAGTACGATTTTTCAGTTCTACAAGGAATAAGAAATAGCTCTAACAAGTAAACTTTTTATTAATAAGACTTAGTGGGGTTGAGTTTAAATAGAATTTAGAGCACGTGCATAAAAGAACTTTTAATCCAATTTAACCAACAAGTAGAATGATTTTCTGGTTCTACGAAGGGATGAGAAATAGCTCTACCACATCAACTCAAGAAAGAAAGCACTACACAAAACTAGCTATAGAGGCATTTTTGGTTGTACAAAGGGCTCGTTCAATTAGCTCTACCACATTAGCTTCGAGTATAAGCTCTTTTGTAGAATCAGCTCTAGAACCATTTGTTGGTTCTACGAAAGCTTGTTGAAGAATAGCTCTACCATATTAGCATTATGTTTCCCTTCTTCCACACATGCCAACTTAATTGAAAAGCTCTCCTCTTTTTGGAGAAGCTTTGGAACCTTTTTTTTTCTCTCTCTCTGTTCTACTATGTGCCCTACCACATCAACTCATGGAGACAATTTTTGAAATCAATTTTTGGTTCTACAAAGTTCTTCCAAAATAGATTTGCCACATCAATGCCTTGATTACATGCATAAGAAAGGTTATTAAGAAAATGAAAAAATAAAAAACCATGAGAATCAAAAGCTTCCAATTTTCCTTAAATAGCTCATTTCCATATTAGCCCAAAGCAAAAGAAAAGCTAGAACTAATTTAGAACTAGATTTGAATCTATATAAGCTACATTGAAAAAGGCCATGCCACATCTATTAAAATAAAAAGGGCATTATAAGCTTATATTAAAAAGAGCTATTATACAAAAAAGCTAAATTCTATACTACTATGGAAGCGAGCTAAACCCCATTAATGAAAATAGGGGTAGTTTGTTGAAGCTTAAAGAGCCATTGTCTCCAAAATATGTAGAGCTTGCTATTTATGCAAGAAGGAATTGTTAGTGCCAAATGAAAAGACAAATTTCCTCCTCCTCTACTAAGCTTTTAATGCTCACATGTAGCTCATACCAAATGTAGTAATTGAAGCTAAGTTGTAATGGATATAGTTTCTTCTTCTTCAGCTACTCTTCCAACAGATTGGAAATAGTTATAGCTTTCTACTTCTCATGCTTCTTTAACATATTTAGCAACAGTGTGAAGAACTGCTCTAAAAATAGAAAAAAAGAATAATGGCTATAAATTGAAGCTATCTTTCTCAACTTGGAAATTCTAGTTTTGGCCTCGTGCTTGAACTAGAAATTCTTCTTCTACGCTTCTCATCTTTCTTTCAATCCCTCTCTCTATTTCTTCTATGTAAAAACTTTGTTTTCTTTTTCTCAAAAATCTTAGAAAACTCTTAAGTCTCTATGTTGAGACAAGGCAAAGTATTTCCTCTTCCTCTGTGTTGTAAAGTGAATTTTTGTGACTTTGAGCTTGGTAGTTGTGTTTAAGCTAAGATTGTAAAAGAAGCTTTGTAACTTTCTTTTGATTAATAGAATTAGTTTGCCCCCTTGGATCTCGGTAGAGTTTTATGGTGGATATAGGTTGATAAATTTAGCAACTAAACCACCTTAAACTTCATGTCTATATACTCTTTTCTACATATGTGCTCTATTTTCTACATTAAGGTTCTTTAGGGCTTTCAATTTTTTTGTAAGGCCCTGATTCACCCCAATGTCCCTTGCTATGTCTAGTGTGGACCTAAAAAATTCAGTTGATGGAACAAAAACTGGAATATCCTAGGCCTTAGAACAATTTTAGCCTTGAATCCCCAAGGCCTCTAAAAAATGGGATTCAAGGTACTCTAGACACTCTAGCCAATCACCCAGTGACTTATGGAAACGTAAACAAAAATGTAAATGGGAGTGTAAACAAAAATGGAAATGGAAACAAAAACGAAAATGAAAATGGAAATAGAAACAAAAATGAAATTGGAAATAGAAATAGAAACGTAAATGGAAATGGAAACAAAAATGGAAACGAAAACAAAATTGCAGATTCAAAATGAAAACAAACATAGACATTAAAACATAAACTTAAATCTGAAAAACGATGAACTGTAACTTTACTAAAATAAAAAATGCATAAAGTACAAGGTTCAAGGAGCATAGATTTGTGTGCTAGGTGATGATTCATGGTCTGTCAAGCCCAGTTATCGAATCCCAGTTATTAGAGCCTTGTTATCAGAGCCCTGATACAAGATACATGGTCTGTCGAGCCCAATTATCAGACCCAGTTATCGAGGCCACGATACCGTAGCCGCAATATCATGGTTCTCATGTGAGCCTATAAATAAAAGATGGCACACTTGGTTTTGGACATTAGTTTTTAGAGTTAGTTTTGATTTTAGTTTTCATTTTTCCTCTCAACCCTTCTCTCCAAGTGTATGCCCGTAGTGTGGTGATTGTAATTGTATGACATCCTTTATTCAAGTGTGACGTACTTGGACACACACATGACCAGCAATAAAGATCGAGATAACTTCATCATTGCATCATTCACTTAATTCAATTGATTATTTATTTAATTGCTATTTACTACTTTTCTAGTTAATCTCTTCTCACCCTTAAACTCCTATTAAACGCAGAATGAGTACGACTTGATTACGAGCATTTAAGTGTGACTACTTGGTAACCCAGTAGCATACCTAGGATCTGCGCTTGGTAAACCTAGTGGTAGTTGTGCACGAAGTCCAAGATGTTTACGGATAATCAAGGAATAGATGCTCATCGCACTTAGGCTAGCTAGATTCTCTCTCACCCTTTCTATCTTAGCTTAGTTAGTATTACTTTCCATTGTCCTCAAGAGTAGCATTAGCATAGAAACACATCATACACCTCACTTTGGNCAGTAATACTTTCCATTGTCCTCAAGAGTAGCATTAGCATAGAAACACATCATACACCTCACTCTAGACTAAACCATACATGACAAAGCTAATACTAGTCCAGGTGGGAAGATAGTGAACTACGACCTAAGGCTAACTGTCTAGATTCCACAACTAGTCTATCTATAGAGTTCGACCGGATCGCACGTCTAACGCTCGTATTCATATGGTTGAGTGTAGGGGTACCTCGCCACTCATCATTGGAGTCGTTGCTGGGGACGATGCTAGTTATCTAGATTTGTTATATCATATAAGGTCATTGTATAGGAATTAACAATATATCTTTTAGGAAGAAATCATTATAAAAATTCACATATAAATTCACACACAATTGCACAACCATGTCCCTCTCACATCCCGCAACCACTAATGAGGCAATTCATTGGAGAACCAATAAAATTGATGATGAAGATGAAGTTTGGAGTACTCAACCTTATGCAGGAGTCCCCTACGTTTATGAACACCCCAACGATACTCAAAGACTCTCGTCATCGAACTCTGACACCTCTATTGAGGATGAGACATCCCATAGAACGAGGAGGCCCGAAAGGCCTAGGACCTTCTCAATAACTAATAAGAACTTACTTGGGGATGATTGGAAGACTTACAAAAGTTATAACATGTTTTACATTTCCTTCTCTTCCTCTACTCCTTCAATGTCAGATTGTGATATGGATGACTATCTTTCAAGGGATCTTCATAGAACTAAAAATCGATCTCACAAAGAAAATCAAGAACACCAACATGAATAGGGGCAACATCATCCCTACTCACAAGCTCACAACCTACTTAGTGACAATGAACCCCTGCTGGCCACTAAGAACCTAACACAAATACAAGAGGTTGTTCGAATCTCCCGTAGGCATCGTAAAGAGAGCTGCCTACCCAGGCTCAATTTAAACAACTTTCCTAATTTCTCAGGAGGCTATGACTTAGATCTGCATCAACATTTACAAGCCTTCTATGATGCCTGTGCATGGAACAACATTGATAACAGTTGGCAAAAACTCAAGCTCTTCCCTATGATACTCGTTGGCCAAGAAAAAGTATGGTATAGATCGTTAAAACCAAATTCAATACGACGTTGGCCAACAATGGTAGAACTTTTTAATGAAAGATATCAAACCTACGCAAGAGTGTCAGCCTTGAGGAAACAAATCCAAGAGTGGAAAAAATCACAACATGAACCCTTGGACATGGCCTTAGAAAGATATTATGCACTGTTAAACAACTATCTAGGACATAAGTTCTCCGAAGAAAGGCTAATGTACCATATCATTGATGGGCTTCATGATGAAACAAAAGAGAACCTAGGGATATATGCTCAAGGACAACTATACGAACTATGAACCCATCAAGTCCAAGAGCTTATTAAGCCAGTAGCAAAAGAAGAAGGAGAAATGGCTAGATGCGAGAGTGTTAAAAAATATCAACGAGACCAGATTCTCAACTTAACAAAGGTCCATGATCATAAAAATGAGAAATCAACCTATCACAAGGGGAAAGAACCATCTTTTCTAATACAACAATCATTAGAAGAAGTCGAGGCAAAGATCAATAAGATGTTGGAATGGATGCATAAAAAGTGTGGAGAATATATTGATATTATTGGAGATAGAGTTTTGACAACCCAAGAAGCAAGACAAAACATTAGACAATCAGAAAGAATGGATGAAGGAAATAAGATCTTAACTACCAATGATACGTATGAATGCAACATTTTCCTATATGATCACCTCAAGGGCCAGTGCCCAATCCTGTTACATTTATATGAGCATTGGGAAAACACGTTACACCCAGAGTTCATACAGAGATACTGTGTTCAATCACAGTGGCAACAATCCCAGTCGTGGGGGAAGCCACCCCTAAACTAGAAACACCCTTCATATCATCTGAACCCAAATGCTTATCTAGTTCAACATCCTATTTCCCCAACTAGGTCAACATACTCTATCTTATCTCATTACCATTCTCCTAAATACTATTAACCCATGTCCTCAACACAACCACCGCCTTGTGCACCACACATTTCTCCTAATTTTCAACATTCTCATCCTTTCCCTCCTTCTACATCACCACCAACTGTTCCTAAGATGTCTGCACCACGGCAACAACCCCCGAACATTACTTGTGCTAAGATTGCCAATGGCAATGAGAGACCTCAACAACATCGAAGGTGTCCCTTCTTTAGAAATGATCCTAGGAAGGGACAACACAATTCCAAGGCCACTGCATCCTCCAACTCAGCACAAGTCCAACACTATGGTGCATCCTTATCTTCGAACCCAATGCCTCATGTTACTTCAACAGGGCCACCAATTAACACTCCAACAACCATACGGCCTAATGAACACATCCATGGAAGGCATCATCCCAATCCTTGCATGCCATCTAATGGTCACAAACACCATAGTGGGCCAACTCATTATCCAGGAACCACATCTCATAAATTTCCCCACTATGCTTACTATAACGAAGTGTGTGAAGCCCAATGGGGTAAGTATAGCCAAGTTTCAATACTTCTAACATGCAACTATATGAACTACAAACCCACCAATTCCAAGAGATTATTATGTGGGTAGCAAAAGAAGAAGGAGAAATAGCCAAATGGGAGAATGTTAAAAGATCTTAACAAGACAAAACTCTTAAAGTAACGAAGGTCCATAATCATGAAGAGGAGAAATCAACTCACGTTGAGGAGGTGGAACCATCCCCATCTTTGCCAATACTAAAATCACTAGATGAAATTGAGGCAAAAATCAATAAGATGATAGAATGGGTACATGAAAATGTGGAGAATATACAAACATTATTAGAGGGAGAACCACATAAGATAACTCTAACAACCAAAACAAACGAAGCATACCAAACCTAGAAACAAGACAAAACACCATTCGACAATCAGAAAGAAGGGTTGAAGAAAATAAGGATAGGGGCTCATCTGCAAATCATAAATATCAATGCGATGTTTGCCTATACAATCACCCCAAAGGCCAATGCCCAATCTTGTCGCATCTACATGAGCATTAGGGAAGAATGCTACATCCAGATTTCATATAGAAGTACTGTGCTCATTTGTAGTCGCAAAACCCACAGTCGTGGGGAAGACCATCGCCAAACTAGCCTCACCCTTCATATCACCTAACACCAAGTTCTTATTATGTTCAACACCCTATTTCTCCAACTATATCAACATTCTCTACTTCACATTGGCGTTATCACTCTCCCGAGTATCATCAACCCATGTCCTCTCCTACGGGATCATCACCTCGTGTTCCTTACACTTCTCTTTACTTTCAATATTTTCATCCTTCACCTCCTTCTACATCACCATCAGTTGTACCAGAAGGTTTTGCACCACAACACCAACCAATGCACATTACTTGTGCTGCTACTGTCAACAACAGTGGGAGTCCTTCACAATGTCGAAAGCATCATTTCTTTAAGCATGGTTGTAGAAAGAGATAGCATGGTTCTAAAACCACTGCATCCTCGTACTTAGCACAAGCCCAACACTATGATGCGCCTTCCTCTTCAAATACAACACCCCTTGTTACCTTATCCAGGCCACCAATTAATACTCCAATAACCATGTGGCCTAATGAATATAACAACATGAGAAGACATATCGATCCTTGCATACCATCTTATGATCACAGGTGCCATAGTGGGTTGGCTTCTTATCACATGACCACGTCTTATAATCTGCCCCACTATGCCTACTTTAATCAAGTGTGTGAACCCTAGTTTGGGTACATTCTTGCCACCACATCAAAAGATACCCAATGGTCTGGATATGATTAGATCTCGATATTTCCAACATGCATGGATCCTAACTTTCCATTTATTAATTCTCACCATGATCAAAGGTTTAGTCATGGGGGATACCCCCCATTCTAACAAGCATAATTAGTAAATGTTTTTCCTTTTCTTTAGTCTTACAAATTTTTTTATTTTTCAATTTTTTGTTTTCTAATTCTTCATTTTTCAATTTGTCATTTTATCTTTTTGAGGGTAATCTCATCTATGAATGATACTCATGTAACTAGTCGGTTGAGGCATCATTCTATGTTATCAAGTCACAAGTGACTAATTATTTGGATAGTGAGCCCAAAACATCCACCCACCCATTCTATTAATAAGAGGTTCTTACTCTAGGAATGATGATATTCTTGTTATCATCAAAACTTAAAGTAACTTTGTACTCATTATGCCTAGAGCAAAGAGTGACAAACTAAGAGGGAATAGCAAGGGTGTGACATCAAGGAAACTTGTGGATTCTCTTTGGTGACATTTGTATGTGCTATCATATAGCTTGGTTGTACTAAGATCCTTGTAGATCTAACGAAAAATGGAAGTAAGAATTATAATTAAAGCACTCAATAAAGGAACTCAATCCTATTCTAAAGGGTCCCATTGAAAAAACATGCATCATGCCTAAAGGCTGGTGGCTTCTCCAGATCACCGTTGGGAAAGACAAAGTGCAAAAGTGACCAGAAAAAGAAAAAGAAAAGAAAGAAGAGAAACAGAAAAGAAAAGATCAAGAAAAACGTGCCACAGAAAAATTCAAATCACTCCTCCCTTAAGCAAAACACCAATTGATCATACACCTTACTATCATGATGCTCTTATGGTTGTTTATCATTGGGATGAAATAATGCAATGTCACTAATCAGAGGTATGGACTTGGTTTTGATCTTGGAGTGAAGGGCTAATGGTACTTTAATCATGCACAACACTTAGGATTCATTATGCCCAGGGTAAGTTACCTCACGTCCCAATCTCTACAATCCTTTCTGTAGTTCGTCTCATCTCACTATCCAAGTACTTCTAACTTGTGTCTTGTGTGGCATAGCATTCATACCTCATAACGGTGGTACTTAACATGTATGTGTTTTGTTGCACAAGTGCAGATTGCATTTAACCCTTCTAGTGCCTAGAGACATTTTAAGGTGTGGTTACGCAAAAGCATGATAGGTTGGAACTTGCTTTGGGGAGGACCCACTTGCATAACTTTTGTAATTTGTACTTGTTGCACACCACCACACCATCTTCTACCCTCTGAGTATTCCATTGCCAAATCTATTCTTTCCTTTGTCATCATTTTAACTAAACATTCCTTAGAACTACTACATGTCCTTTTTCCTCACCCTTTTCAAAAGAACTTCATTGTATAACTCCACTCCATTACACTTTTGGTGCCTTAATTTCCACTTGGCATTACCCTAGACCTTTCAAATCTACCTCAAATCCTTAATTTTTGGCTGTCAAAACTCAAAAAAATCATCAATCTTACCAAGTACCCTATTTTGGATAGGACATGATATCAGGTACCCAGTATTGGGTCCGACGCAACATCAAGTACGCGCTATCACGTATGCGATATCACGTCAATAAAAACTATATATATGAGGCCCCTGCACACTACGGAAGTCATTTTTAACAGTTGATGCATGGGGAGTTGTTCAAATTTTCTTTCATGATTTTTAGTGCTTTGAGAATCTAACATTCAACCATCAATATTTTCCTCGTTAATGCTCCGATATCTTTTTTGATCAAACCTAATTAAACCCAAAGTGTTTACCTTAATTGTGGGGGAGGGGTACGATATAATTCATGCATAACTTTTTCAAAATTTGCTATTGCCTAAAGGATATCATAGGTGTAAGTACTATTAGGAAATATTAAAAACTCATGTCAAACTAATTTTCTTCCTTCACCCAAATCATTTAAATTGTTATTAGAATCACCTGAGCAAATCAGGCCCAACATTAAAACTTTTAGGGGAACTTCCTTGAAAATATTTCTAATTCTAAAATCATACTAAGCAAAGAATTCAACATTTATTAAAGGCAATGAGTAAGTTATGAGATAATTGAACTTCTTTAAATAACCCTACTAACAGTCGATCTTTGTATGATTACAGATGGCCCCTAAACGAGGACAACAAGAAGGACCTTCTCAAGGTGCAGCCAAGCACCCAAGAAGAGGCAAAGGCCAAGGACCTCATGCAAAACATGTACAACAAGAGGCATAATTATTTAGCATCCATCAAGAAACCCCTATCACTGCACAATCTGATCAAGTAGAAGGTGCAGAGGTCAGGGCACCAAAATAAGGACAACACCTCACATTGTCTCCAGAATGTGTTCAAGTCATTTGGAAAAGGTCCACATCTGTTGCAGTGATTGTGGAACTTAATTTTAGGCCTTTTACCAAATTCACCCCTTAACCAGTCAAGGATTAACTCAAGGGATCTCCAATATGGACTATCCTCTTAAAAAGTGGAGAATGGTATTTGGGCAAAACCTATCAATTTTGGCATAATAAGGAGGAAGGCACCATCATCGATATTGGTGGAATTTCAGTTAATTTCTCTATAAAGGCCATTGTGGAAGTTTTGAATCTTCTAAATATAGGGCCTAAAGTTGCTCATTTGTCTACTCACTCTGATGCAGATGCAAGAAAAGTATGGCTTAAAATGGTGTACGGTAAAGAAGAAAAGACATATGGAGAACTAACCCTTGAAGAGAGAATTTACTTTAAAATCAGAACCTACCACATTTTCCCAAAAAAGGGGTTAAACAAAATTTCTACCTATGCAACCAGAGGAAGTGCAATTTTGATGCGCAAGGTTGATGCCAGTTTTCCCCATTTGTATTTAACAGAAATATTACGGCGGTTTGCAAAACGGAAGATAGGAAAGTTCATACTACCCTTTCCATATCTAATCAAGAAGCTATGTTGGTGTGTTGGAATTCTGGGGTACACTAATGATGTCCTCAAAAAAGCTCAAAATGCTTCATATGCCAAATTACTTAAGCCACCAGCACCGAGAAAAGATGTTGGTGAGACATTTGAGCCTAAATAAGAACATATGGTTGGGCCTACTAAACCTCAAACCATAGGGCCTAGCCAACTTCTAGACACAAGGCTAAGCCAACAACAACAAGCAAGGCCTAGTACACAGCCCATAGGCCAACAGGACCAACAATCGCCACCACCACTACAAGATTACCAACCATCAATGAGCCATCTCAGGGCTATCGTAGAGACAATCAATTGGGGAAGTAGGGATGAGGCCAATCTCTTCAAGGTGACCAATAATGTTGTGCAGCCCATCATATCAATCAATCCTACAAGGGGTGAGGTCTCAATTTAAACAAGAGGAGGGGAATTGCATTGGTCATAATAGATCTCTGGAAATGCTACATCATTCCAAGTACAATTAGAAACTAGTGAAGGCACCACCATGGTGGTCATGTAACACCAAGATGTAGCTAGAGTAGTAGAGGTGGTCACAAACCACATCAAAGAATTAGTTAACATCCCTATTGTGCCATTAGTATATTTCACATAAGCACGTGATGCTCAAGTTCTAGCTGGTACCTCAATAACTCTTGTGGAACATGAGGATGCTCTGGATAGCTTGCTGCAAACAGGAAAAGTAATGATGTCCTTGTTTGACATCCCTCAAGATGTCATAGTAGCCCAATTAGACCTTATTTCCACTAAAGGAAAGCTAGTCATGGCTGAGGTTAGGGTTGAACATGCAGAAGATGAGTTGCAGAGACTCCAAGAAAAGTTTGTTGCCCTACAAGCTAAATAACAAGATCAATCCCAACTTGTTCTAGCTAATCAATTAGAATCATTCAAGATAGAACATTTAAATAAATTGTTAGTGGAGAATAAAAGGGTAGCAATGGAAAAAGAGAAGGCTAATTGGGATGCTTCAAAATCATAAGCTTAGACATATGCACATGTGAAAGCACTTAAGGCCTTACAAGAAGAGAATAAACTCCTTGCTATCGAAAATCTTTAGTTGATAACAGTTGAAAAATAGAAGAATGTTCTTGAGAAAAGTTTCCAACAAATGCAAAAGCAACTAATAAGAGTCAACCAAGATATAAGCTACTTAGTCAAAGAGAACATAACCCTCTCAATGGAGGAGGTACGTGCCATCCAACAGAAGACAGCCATTAAAATAAGCACATGGAAAAATGAGGCTAAGCGGCATGAAAAATTAAAGGAACATTTCTATGATCAAGTAGTGATGTATAAGGAGATCATAAAAAAAGAGATCTGTATGGTAAAGGACCACATTAACTCTTTCAGTCCTCAACACATTAACTGGCGAGCCATACTGGACACTTATGCCTTCATCCATCAAGCAGAACTAAAAAGTCAGGACCTACAAATCTAGGATCTTATAAAATACATGGAGTTGGCAAATCTGCAGTATGCCAACTTGGCCATGTTAACAACAGGGTGCCCGAGAATGGAGCTAGAGAAATAGGTAGCTACCACCTATGCTAAATGTGAGACAGAGTTTGTAGAACACAAGAAGACATTGCAAAGACTAGAGATAGAAAACTCTGAGCTAGAGGTGGTAAAGGCTAGCTACTAAGGCCAAAAGGACGTAGTAGCAACATTGGCTCAATGGCTTATGAATTATCAAGAATTTAGAGACAAATCCAAAGCCTATGAGGAGGAACGACAACTATTTGTGGCATGGTATGTCAAATCCAATTAGATGTTTCCACAACTACCATTTCCATGGGAAGTGCTGACTTTATTAAACATTGGAACATCAACATGGATAGCACATGATCCTTAGATAGAGGAGGAAAAAATTTAGACACTCCTTCAAAGGTATCCATTTCAAAAGCCTGGAGCTCAGAATAAAGGGAAGAAGCCCATGTAGGAGCCACTACCACTGGGAACCACATGAGTTCTGAAAAATTTTGTATTTTGTGTTGGTGTCCAGATTTTATTTTGTCTAGTCCCATACTGTAGCATGAAATAATCCATATTCATTCAATAATCCCATACCTATCCACTATGTAATCAACTAAACTTGTTCCTCATTTTGTTTGACTCAAGAACAAGTTTTTAGTCAGTCGTGGGGGTATGATGAATCACAGTTTGCTAGGCCCCGATATTGGGTGTATAATATCAAGTATGTGATATCGTAGCCTGGGTACGATATCATATACATGATATCATGATTCTTGTGTTAGCGTATAAATATAGCACTCAGACACACAGGGAAGGAGATTAGAGTCATTAGAGTCTTTTGAGGTTGAGTCTTTTGTCAATTTTCAATTAGTTTTCAGTTCTTTTCCCAAGTGCATGCCCACAGTGTGATGCTTGTAATTGTATGGAACCTTTGTTCGAGTGTGACGTACTTGGACACACACATGATTGCAATAAAGATCGAGATTACTCCATCATTGTAGCATTCACTTAGCTTTTAATTATTTAATTATTAATTATTTATTGTTGTTTTCTTAGTTAATATTTCGTTTATTGGCATTTACTATTCTTGTTGTTAACATGGAATGAGTACATCTTAATCACGAACATTTAAGTGTAACTACATGGTAACCTAGTAGTGTATCAAGTAGTGCTTCAAATGATGTGTGTTTGGTAATTCCAAAAGTAGTACATGAAGTCCTAGATGCATACGGATGATTAAGGATGAAAGCTCATCGCACTTAGGCTAGCTTAGATTTTATTTCCTATTGCTTATTACCTTAATTAAGTTATTTCTCATTGTCCTTAGGAGTGGCATAGTAGTAGAAACCACATCATACACCTCACTCTAGACTAAACCATACGTGACAAAGCAAATACTAGTCTAGGTGGAAAGACAATGAACTACAATCTATCTAGGTGCCACAACTAGTTCATCTACAAAGTTTGACCAAATCATGCATACATGCTCGTATTCATATGGTTGAGCGTAGGGGTACCTTGGCAATAACACTAATGATGAGTGGTGAGGTACCCCTACACTCAACCATACGAATATAAGTGTGTACGTGCGATCTGGTCAAACTCTGCAAATGGACTAGTTGTGGCACCTAGATAGTTATATGTTGATCACAGTTCACTTTCTTCCCACTTGGACTAATATTTTCTTTGTCATGTATGGTTTAGTCTAGAGTGAGGTGTATGATGTGGTTTCTACTACTATGTTACTCTTAAGGACAATGAGAAATAACTTAATTAAGCTAATAAGCAATAGGAAATAAAATCTAAGCTAGCCTAAGTACGATGAGTATCCATCCTTAATCATTCGTACACATCTTGGACTTCATGTACTACTTCTAGAATTACCAAGCACACATCACTCGAAGCACTACTTGATATGCTACTAGGTTACCACGTAGTTACACTTAAATGTTTGTGATTAAGACGTACTCATTCCGCGTGAACAACAAGAATAGTAAATGATAATAAAAGAAATATTAATTAAGAAAATAATAATTAATATTAAAAGCTAAGTGAATGTTGCAATGATGGAGTAATCTTGATCTTTATTGTCAATCATGTACGTGTTCAAGTATGTCACACTCGAACAAAGGTTCCGTGCAATTACAAGCATCACACTATGGGCATGCACTTGGGAAAAGAACTGAAAACTAACTAAAAATTAACAAAAGACTCGACCTCAAAAGACTCAAGATTCTAATGACTCTAATCCCCTTCTCCATGCACCTAAGTGCTATATTTATAGGCTAACACAAGAATCACGATATTATGTATACGATATCATACCCAGGCTACCATATCGCATACTCGATATCAGGGCCTAGCAAACCATGATTCATCAATTAGTTAATTAATTAATAGATTAAACACATAAGTACAACCACTTTGAGCATAACATATAGCACTTGGTGATCCTAGCAGCACTTAACACTTGATAGCCTAGTGGTGTTGTATGCATTCAAGATGTATACGGAAAGTGGTACCAAATACTTATGTTAGGATTAGTTAGAGATTAATTAATTAGTTAAATTAAATTAGCTATTAAATTACTTCATTTCTCTATTTTAAAGAACCAAGAACATAAAACATAAAATAATAAAAATCATATGCCTTGATTACACTTAACCACAACTTTGTACATCACAAGTGTAATTGGGAAGACAACGAATGACTGTTAAGGACAGTTCACTTCCTTGAGGCTAGTGTACTGGAAGACAAGGAGTCCATGGAATTCAACCGAATTGTGCGTGAACACTTAGTGATTCATATGGTTGAGCATAGGGGTACTTGCCGCTCATCAATAAGTAATCCTAATAAATCTGTGACCCAAGGCTACTTGTGTGATGATTCTATCCTACTACATCTAACAAAATCATCTATCTATTATGCTTCTTTTATTTAAATTTAAGTTTTGCAAAAAGATCCACATGGTATATGGATTCCAGACATAAAGTTATGCTATAAACAACCTAATTAATGAGCAGTTAATAAACCAAATGCGACATCAAATCTATGATATCGTATACTTTCGTACAATATTGTAGATGTGATGTATTTGAGATGATAATGGCTATAAATGCCACCAAACCATTGCATTGAATGCAACTTTTCACTTCTAGCTTAGTTAAACTCTTGCATTTTCATTTTGTGAATTTAGTGTTAGATTGTGAGTGCTCATTATATGATCTAAAGCAATTGTGCAATATCTTTATTCGAGTAGAATGTAACTAGAAACATTCCATGGCTAGAAATAAAGATCAAGATTGTTTCTAATTATTGTAGCATATTACTTATCATAGATTTTACAACATGATCATATATAACATGCCCACATGGCATGATCATATACACTAATCCAGCATAAAAATATAAGGAAAAAGTAAAGACAACCCGCTAATTAAATTTTATAAAGTAAAAAGTTCTAAACAAACATAAAACCCTTAGAAATCTTACAAGTATGTTTTGCTCTAAAAAACTCTCATACTAACATCTACACAACTATAGCAATTTCAAATTCAAATTTTAAAAATTAAAAGTTGGAATAAAAGAAATAGGCTCGATATCAATTTCTATTGAGAAGAAAACTTTTTAAAAACTTGAATGCACTGTGAAGGTGGTAAGAAAAGCAACAATTTTAACATGCATATTTTTTATATAACTTTTATATATCATATGCTTCATACTTATTTTCCTTTTCATTTATACACATACAATACACATGACTTTTCAAAATCGATTTATTTTTATTTCATACATATTTTTCTTAGACTTAACATTTTCATAAGCTTATTTTGTATTTTTCCCTTCCAACTAATTTTTGTAAAATATAAACACTCATAACATACACTAGGACTTCAAATCAAAATCCATGTAAGCCTAATAGATCCATATTAGATACACTACACATTCATATATGAAAATCACATTCAAACATCATACAACATAACTCTATAATTCAAATACATAAATGTTGGAATCATACTGATAAGCGGTGAGGTATCCCTACGCTCAACCATACGAATATGAGCGTTCACACACGATCTAGTCAAATTCCAAGGACTAAGTGCTTATGCACCTTTGTGGAACAAGAATGGGTTGATCAATCGTTGTCTTCCCAAGCTCACTTGTATGTCATGATGGTATGGTTAAGTAAACTTGAGGCATAAGATTTTTATACTTTTTTGTGTGTTTATGTCCTACTACTAATAAGGGAGGAGAGAGAGATAACTAAGTAACTAATTTAATTCAACTACTTATTAACTAGGCTCTAACTAATCCTAACACTAGTATCCATTCTCATTTTCCATACACATCCTGAACTAGTGCAACAGTACTAGGATTACCAAACGCTAATCATTACTGGGTTACCAAGTGTTACACGCATGCTTGAAGTGATCATACTGTATGTGCTTACTTAGGAGAGTTGTAGGGTGAGAGAGAATCATTAATTAACTAAGAAAAGCATTAAGTAACAGTAATTAATATTAATTAATCTATTCTAAATGCTGCAAGGTTTATCACAAAGTTCATCTTTATTGTCGTACACAAGGTGTGCTCAGGTACACAATGATCGAATAAAGATCCATTCACTTTATGACTCCTACTGTGGGCACGCAGAAATAATTCTAACTTTGAGAGGGAGAAAAGGAAAGATTTTGGGTAAGGGACTAAAAATAACTCTCTACAAACCAAGTCCACCCACCTCTTATTTATAGGCAATGAGGTAGGTTGTGATATCGCGTACGTGATATTGCATGGAAGGCCACAATATCGCGTACATGATATCGTGGCTCATCATACCCCCACAATTGAATGAAAACTCATCCTCAAGTTCCTTACAAAATATTAGGAACTTATGGGATTATTGACTAAATGAGAACTAACAACAACAAGGAATAACAGACTCAAAGTGCCCAATGAACGGATCGACAAACATATTACAACATTGGTATTCACACCCTTTGTGGTGAACATTGTACATGGATGACATCCAAACCTTCACTTAACAACTTGAAGAGAAAGAGGGAGAAAAGAAAATGAGGTGTGTTGCTGCCAATGTTGAGATTGCGCCCTCCGTTGTTTATCCATAGCCACGTGACTAGACTTGTTCCTAGCGTAAACGTTCCAACTCCAATCCATCCTGAGTGCTTCCTTCTATTCCAGTCCATAGTTCATATAATTGCCATCTACACACATAACACAGTCATAAATGAGCAAGGATAAATAAGCCATAACACAATTGATACCTTGCCTCGATATAAAGCACATTGGCTAGGTTGTGGCTATGGTAGAAATTGGGTTAAAGGTTTATTACTGATAACTACCCAAGGTGTAGGGGTTAGGCAAGTAGTAGAATGGAGAAATTGAAAAATTTATGCCACGGCCCCCATGACTAAGAGCGAACCTCCAGTAGTAATAAGATGGAAAAATATAAGGAACAAGAAAGATGGGAAAAAATAACAACAGCAACACCAATAAAGTGGATGTCAAAGATGGGGATGAAACGCGAAATGGTTGATTGTAGAGAATGGTTAAGGAAAAGAACTTAACAATTGCACCAAAAAGGAATGCCAATGGATCCTCCCCAAAGTAAGCTCATGCCCTTTATACCCTGACAAACCCACAAACAAAAGAGTCTGTAAGCACTAGGAATGTCATTTGGAAGCAAGAGTTAAAAAAACCTTACCCACAAGAATTTACCAAGGAAAAACAATGCATCAACCAAGATATGGACTAATCATAAAAGTGGAAATGAGGTGCAAGAAAGATGGAGAGTAGAAATGGAATGGAATCCCAAGAGTAAGGTTGTGTAAAGTCCCTTGTGTATGTCATGGTTAATGTGACTGAGTAGAACTTATTCCAAAGCTGGACTCAAACCAACCACACTCAGTGACCTTGCATCAATACACTTAGCGAATCCATCCTCTTGAAGCAACAAGAATACCTTCACAAAGAGTCACCACCATCCAAGGAGAGCGAGATGGAGAAGTAGGAAGTGAAAAAGGGCCTTAGTTAGTGGGAACCTTCAGGCATGGGTAATATGTCTTTCCAATGCCATAACTAGTTCTTGTATCCCACATTGCTTTATTATGTCTAAGGGATGTGTTTTGAATTCCCACTCTTCTTCTTTTTTTATGTGTGAGAACCACACCATGCAAAGACTTATTTTTATTCACTCAACTTCCTGATATTTGATTGATGGTAGAATGGCGAAAAAACCCAAGAAAAAGCATCCAAGAACCCAAGAGAATGGCCAGCACAAATGCATCGAATCCCCTTCAAGTCACACCCTTTTCATCCATTGATTCCTTCCTCGGTTTGAAGAATACCAAGCCACCACTTTATTAAGAAGTTGATTAGAAAAAAGGGACTGTACAGTTCCAAGCCAAGGGAGACGACAGAGTTGAATGGATGAATGGATGATGTGGACTCATTACCTGTTTTATCAAAAGAACCATATCATAATATCAGCATCATAATTCAAAGGTAAAAACCAAACATTAGCAATCAATAGTATATAATTCAATCCACCATCAGGAGCACTTATTATATGAGGAATGAAAGTAAATTAACCAAACAAAGAAATAGTAAAAATGTGAACGATGGTATAAAATAAAAATAAGAAAGATTAAAGAAATGTGTAACACAAAAATATGTAAAACAAAAAATACAAAAAAGGCTAAGGGCCTAGAATGGTTGGCATAGGTGGCCGTCTCCCCCACGATTGAGTTGGAAGGAGGAGATTCGAAATAGCAAGCAAGGTTGTCCACCAATAGTGGTAGTATGAGTACTAGCTATTCTAAGCTCATGGAATGGTTTGGTTTGTTGGACGTTGACCAATAGTTTATTATCTGAGCTCTCAGGTTTGTATATCATCATAGCCCTTAAAGGAAAAGTTGCATGAATGACATAAGGTCCTTCCCACAACGTTTGAAATTTAGTACATTGTGGCACATGTGTGGGATTCCAATAGAGAACCTTATCTCCTAGTTGATATTTAACTTTTCCTAATTCTTAGGTCATGATGTTGTTTATTAAAGGCCTTGTGCAATTTGTTAGATGATAGGGTGGCCAATCGGTTCTCATCTAGTAGGTTAAGGATCATCAACCGTTGTTTTTATGCTAGATTAAGGTTAAGGTTGAGGTCACATGTCATGGATAGTGTATGAAGCTCAATCTGAATGGGAAGCGTTGGTAATTTACCGTATACTAACTCATAGGGAGAGTAGCCTATAGGGAGTTTCCATGTGGAGAGATATGCCCAAAGAGCATCATTCAGTTTAGTGCTCCAGTCTAGCCTAAATTTGCTAATGGTTCATGTCAATATCTTTGTAATCTCCCTATTGGTGACTTTGGCTTGATCGTTCACTTGGGGGTGATATGGTGTAGTCAATTTTTGCTCAACCCCTAAGTGTTGCATTAATTTTTGAAAAGTAGCACCTGTGAAGTGCGTAGCATTGTTTGAAATAAGTGCACGAGGCACACCAAACCTATTTACAATTTGTTGTTGAATAAATCGTGCAGTTGTAGATGATGTACAATCCTTAACAGCAGTTTCTTTTTTCCATTTTGTAAGGTAATCAATTACAAAAATAATATAAGCTTTTCCACTGGACATTGGTGTAATGGGACCCATAAAATCAATTCTCCATATGTCGAAGGGTTCTAAAGGTTAAATCCATTATTGCGGATTCTCCATTCTAGCAGTTATCCCCCCATCACGTTGGCAACGCTCACAAGATTGGACGAAATGATGGGCATCTTGGAATAAGGTAGGCCAATAATATCCTACAGGCAAGATCTTAATGGTTGTTCGTCTCTCGGTGTAATGACCCCCACAAGGACCCTCATGAGCATCTTGGAACATTCACAATTGATCAACATCGGGAACACACCATCGAACCAAGCCATCAAGACATACTTTGTAAAGTTGCCCATTGATTTCTATAAAATACTTAGCTTAGTGAAGAAACTGTTGTTTCTTTTTAGCGTCAAACCCTTATGGTGTTTGTTGTGTAAGGAGATAGGTGAGAATGCTACTATACTAGTTTGTCTCCATGGTTAATTGATTATTCACTACACTTACAAAGAGGAGTTCATCTGGGAAATAATCAAAAATTGGGTACTCATCCTCTTTGTTGTCCCATCGCAACTGAGATAAATGATCAGCAACTACGTTCTCGGTGCCTTTACGATCAATCATTGTAACATCAAACTCTTGTAAGATTACAAGCCATCGTACGATGCAAGGGCTTACCATTGGTTTATTCATCAAGAACCTTATTGCACTATGATCCGTGTGCACGAATACCTTATAGCCCAAGACATAGTGCCTAAATTTTTCTTGTGTAAACACTATAGCCATTAATTCTTTCTCTATTTTAGTGTAGTTAAATTGTGCACCATCGATACTTCTACTTGCACAGTGGATGTAATAAAGATGTTTTTGATCATCTAACTATGTAAGTATGGCTCCTAAAGCATAGTTGGATGCGTCAATCATTATGTGGAATGGCCTAAGCCAGTTAGGAGCTTGTAGGATAGGCGTTTCTACCAGCTTCTGTTTTAAAGTTTGAAAAGCGAGTTCACATTCCCTGGTCCATTCGAAAGGTACATCCTTTTTTTTAATTCAACCAATGGTTTTGCAACCTTTGAAAAGTTCTCAATAAACCTTCTGTAGTAGCCAATGTGTCCAAGGAATGACCGGATATCTTTTACAATTTCTAGTTGACAGGTAACTCCTTGGATAACTTTGATCTTTTCGGGGTCTACCTCTATCCTTGTTCATGAAATTTTATGCCCTAGTACGATGCCTTCTTGGACCATCAAATGGATTTTCTGCCAATTAAGCCTTAAATTGGTTTCTACACATCATTTTAATACTTGCTCTAACCGGTCCAAGACTTGATCAAAGTTTTCTCCATAGGTGGAGAATTCATCCATGAAGACTTCCACATAGTTTCATATCTGCTGCTGGAATATGCTTAGAACTAATCGTTGAAACGTTGTAGGGGCATTGCACAAGCCAAACGACATCTATTTGTATGCAAATGTTCCTCAAGAACTAGTGAACATAGTCTTGGCTTGGTCTTCTAGGGCTATTTGTATTTGGTTGTACCCACTGTACCCATCCAGAAAACTATAGCAGTGATGCCCTGCAATGGTGTCTAAGACTTGGTCAACGAATGGCAATGGAAAGTGGTCCTTGAATGTTGCCATGTTTAGTAGCCTGAAATCTATGCACATCCTTCATTTGCCTCCCTTTTTAGGCACTATCACTAAGGGGCTAACCCATTTTCTATCATCAATGGGGTAGATGAACCCAGCTTTTAGAAGCTATTCAATTTCTTCCTTAACTACTTGCTTCAGCTTTGGATTTAATCACCTCTATGGTTGTCTTTGAGGCTTCATGAAGGGGTTGATGTAAATCCTATGTTGGCATATCCTAGGATCTATTCTAGTTAATTCGAGATATGACCAAGCAAAGGCTTTCGACCATTTAGTTATCACCTTTAGTAGTCTCTCTTTTTGTTGTGGAGCCAGCTTAGCATTAATAATTATCGATTTTCCATTTTTAAGAAATGTGTATTCCATACCGATGGGCAATGGTTTTAGCTCAAGGGGATCTTTCTTAAACTTATCAAGGATTTCCAGCTTCCCCTAGTTGATATTTTCAAGGTCAAGACTTGGAAGTTGGCAATGGACTTGCTCTAATGTACCTATGCTATCGATGTAAGCGCATGTCAAACCCACAATTGGTTCCATGCATATAGTTGAACCACTCTCTTGATTAGTTGCTAACCACTAGGTGCCTTCCTATCTTGTGGTTGCTACATATAGGCATCTTTGTATATCAGTCACTTATGCACAGTGATTGCATACAAGCAATGTTAAAGATTGTACAAACCATGACTTCTGCACACAATTACACTTTATGTCACTGTATGTGATGCATGGAACTTTCTTCTTCTCTATCTTTCCAAATGTATTTTCCTCTGATATTTCTAGGGAAAAATCGTGGATTCCTAGGCACGCATCAACTGTGCTTAACCATGCTCTTCCCATTATGATTGGGAAGTCCCCTTTACCATTGTTTACTTGAATCACTAGGAAGTCAACTAGATACAACCACCCACAAACAGTGGTGACAATGTCCTCCACTAGTCCCAACAGGACAGTGATAGACTAGTCAACCAACTCTAAATGAATGTTACTCTTTTTTAGTGGAGGCAAGTTCCAGGCCTTGTACATTTCTTGAGAAATCAAGTTGACACTAGAACCTGAATCCAAAAGAGCTTTGCATGGCTCATTTCTAGCGATTTGTAGATATATCAGAGAATTTCCTAGGAAGATGGCCAGCTTTTATCTAATCAGTGACAAAATGAGTTAACATGACCATATGCGTTGAGCACGGTCTTTGGGTTGAAGGGAGCTCTGAAGCTTCAAGTGATAGTGAGGCAATTGAAGAATCAGCCACTTGTGGTTGCAATGGCTTAGTTGGACTGTTGGTTCTAAAGAAAGGTCTTTTCTTCATGTGGTTGTTAGAACCAACAGTAGGTTGAGGGTTAACAACCCTTGTGGTGTTACGTTGCTACAACTAGATAGGGAGATCACCCTACATAGTTGGAGCAGGTGGTAATGTAGTTAAGGGTGGAAGAGGTGCAACCAGATTAGAAGGATGGTATGTTTGTGGAACATCGCCCCTAGGAGAAGGAGTCTTATAATACTCATGAGCTTGGTAGTGAGGTTGAGGAGTAACATGGCTAGGATGGTCACATGGAGAGATTGGCTGCTACACATAATATCCATATGGTTTAGGTTATCGGTAAGGATACTATTGCCTTGGTGGTAGAATTCCCCATGATTGTGGGTACTGCCATTGTTGATACTACTCAATCGATTGTGGTGGAGTTCCACTTGGATAATACATTAAGGGTTTGTGGAACTATCTTGAGTTACCTTGAGGATAAGGTAACCTTCGAGGTATTTACCTTTTGTTTAATCATGGGTTTAGTGCATACACCCTAGACTCCCGCAGATGTGAGATTATAGGGCAACATCCCTTAGGATGGTCATATTAGCATATCTCGCATCCACTATCATTGTCTGTATCCAAATCCACAACCTCCTTCATAATGGCAACTTTGCCCTTACCCTTGTTACGTGCATGTTCAGTTTCTCTCTTTTTTCTTTTTTCACGATCACTACCTTGCTCTCTAGGCTCCTCTACTATTTTAAGAACGATTTGAAATCTATCATCTAGGGAATCCCACATTTGGTCTACCTTTGTCGATACTTCCAATGCTAATTTTTGGATAGGCAAGGTTTTCTTATTCACCATCTCTTCGAGTGGTGACTCTTCTTCATCCTCATAGAATCTTACTCCCCTCTTTTGGAGGGAAGGATCTCTATTATATTCATTCGCACTCTCTCTTTTCCTTAGCTCACCTTCTTCTTTAGCAACTTTCTCCAATAATCTTTGAACTTGATGGGTTCTAAGCTCAGATAGCCTCCCTTGGGCATACATCCCAAGGGTTCTTCACATTTCATGAATAAGCCCATCTATGAGATGGCATAGTTGATCCCTCTACGAATAACCATGGTCAGGACAACAATGTAACAGTGCATCATAGTGGCTTATGGCAGCATCTAAGGGTTCATGGCCTCCTTGTTTCCATCCTTGGATTTGCTTTCGCAGGTTGGACACTTAGGAGTATGTTTGGTACTTGTCGTTGAACAATTCTAACATGGTACTCCACCTACGAATGGATTCCAGTTCTAAGGACCGATACCAACTCTCCGCTTCTTTGACTAGTGTCTATGGGAACAACTTTAATTTTTTCCATTCAGTTTCTATGTTTTGTAAGGCACATGCATCATGAAATGCTTGTAGATGATTTTGAGGATCAACGTTGTACCCCCCTTCAAATCGTGGGATGTTGTTCATGTCTAATCTCTTGATCCTACTATCTTTTTTGTGCCTTTTTGGGATTCTAACAACCTCAGTTATGTCTAGCATACTTCAAGTAGCGAGTAGGGGTTCATCATGATCATCCCGTATGTGGCATCTATGATGCCTATGTTGTTCCCTACTCTTCCTTCTTTCACGATGTGTTTCTCTAAAATGCCCTCGTTCCCTTTCTCGACTATTTTTTCTACAACTCCTATTTCGCTTACTCTTATTCTCATGGTCTTTTTCTTTGTGACTACAACCAGATCCTGAAGGAGAGGGTGAAGGAGATGATGAAGGTGAAGAAGAAGGAGGACCATCATCATGTCGGTGCCTACTTTCTTCTCTTTGGTGGTCGCATCCCTGATCGTGGTTACAATCAGAATGTCCATCTTTGTCATGTGTTCATGTTTCTTTTTCAAATCCCTTGTGTCTATCAGTACCAGAATTCGGGTTATGGATAGTTGAGTAAAGATTCTGGTACACAACCCCTTGACCAAAGTCAACAGGAGGAACATCATTGTGTGGGAAACTACCTGAGGCAAGTTCACCACCCTCATTTTTTCTTAGGACATGTGGGACATTTTGCAACAACCTTCTCTTCATGGATTCATGACATCTCTTTTGTTGTAAGTCCTTTTGATGCTATGCCTCCATGGGTCAATACTCTCTCAAGTCATGATCATGCACAATGTACTCTACCTGTAAGTGTTGCATACTAATTCATGTGAGATCATGAAGAAGCATGCTCAAGACAAAGTGATCAGGAGGTAACACTATGCTACCTTCTAAATCTCACCAATGCAATTGTTCATCCTGGTGGAGGATAAAGGTAAAGTTTGGTACATATTCATCAGGATGAACATATACCACACGAAACTATTGAGGGACTGGCGAATTATCATGTGTACTACACCTCCGATGGTTCCCTATATCAGACCTAGGCAATGAAACACTTTCGTACGAAGAAGGAGACATGATTGTCTATTCAGTGTGCAATGTATTATTATTTATTATTTTTCCTTAACCAATCCCAAGGGTTCGTTCCAACGATGTGAAAGATTTCCTATGTTTTGGTTAGCTCACAAACAACAAAGTCCCTAGCAACGACGCCAATGATGAGTGTTTAGGTATCCCTATGCTCAACCATACGAATACGAGTGTTGATGCACGATCCGGTCAAATTCCAAGGACTAAGTGCTTATGCGCCTTTGTAGAACAAGAATGGGTTCATCAATCGTTGTTTTCCCAAGCTCACTTGTATGTCACGATGGTATGGTTAAGTAAACTTGAGGCATATGATTTTTATACTTTTTTGTGTGTTTATGTCCTACTGCTAATAAGGGAGGAGAGAGAGATAACTAAGTAACTAATTTAATTCAACTAGTTATTAACTAGGCTCTAACTGATCCTAACACCAATATCTGTTCTCACTTGCTGTACACATGCTGAACCAATGCAACGCTACTGGGATTACCAAATGCTACTCGTTATAGGATTACCAAGTGTTACATGCATGCTTGAAGTGATCGTATTGTGTGTGCTTACTTAGGAGAGTTGTAGGGTGAGAGAGAATCATTAATTAACTGAGGAAAGCATTAAGCAACAATAATTAACATTAATTAATCTATTCTAAATTCTGCAAGGTTTATCACAAAGTTCATCTTTATTGTTGTACACATGGTGTGCTCAGGTACACAATGCTCGAATAAAGATCCATTTACTTTATGACTCCTACTGTGGGCACACAGAAATAATTCTAACTCTGAGAGGGAGAAAAGGCAAGAGTTTGGGTAAGGGACTAAAACTAACTCTGCAAACCAAGTGTGCCCGCCTCTTATTTATAGGCAATGAGGAAAGCTACGATATCGCTTATGTGATATCGCATGGAAGGCCACAATATCAGGTACACGATATCATGGATGCAATATCGCAGACGCGATATCGTAGCTCATCACATACAAAAGGCATAAACACATATGAAATAGTCACTCTTGTACTCTAATCCACCATCCTTTCCAATGACATCATCTATCTAACATATCTCATAAAACCAATGCATTATTCCTTGTTGTACACACATAATGACATAGGATAATTGTAAAACACTACAAAAAATTGGAAAGACACAGAGTTACCTTGAGGAAAATATTCAAGGTGAAAACCTAGCAGAAATTGGCTCCTGGACCATTACTAGTAACATAGCTCCAATAAATTCAAGCTTAGGAAGATTTATAGAATAAAATGATGAATAATTGCAACTTATGCATTAACAACTAATGCATCAAGGACATTTATTTGGGCTCCTTTTCTATTATTTTGGATTCTAAAAATAACCCATAAATCAACAGCTATGGATGAATATTTTTGATATGGGAAACTAACAAAAGAAGCATGAATATGGATAAATAGAAAATAAAATAATGGTGGTAAGAAATATTGGTAGAGAAAATCAAGTAGAAATCAAGGCAGCTTTTCCTTCAACCACCTTTAGAATTTTCCCTCTTAAAGGTAAAGCTACTTTTAATGCTTAGTCCAAACCATTTTAGGAAATTAAATTAAAAAAAGACCAAATTTTGATTAGCACCAAAGAAACCTTTTAGTATGGGTGACTTGGAGAATATGTCTACAGGATTTTCTTTAGTAGATACCTTTTTCAAAAGAATCCTTTACTTTTGAATTTCTTTCCTTATATAGTGATATTGTGTTTTAATGTGCTTCATTCAAGCACAAAAAGTTGGATTCTTAGATATGTTGATAGCACTTTGACTGTCATAGCTAATATTTATAGAATTTTGAGTAATGTCAAGTTCAACTATTGGCCCTTGAATCCAGTTAGCCTCTCTACATGCTAAGTTAGTAGTCACATATTCAACTTCGGTGGTAGACTAAGTAACACAAGATTATTTCTAACTTTTCCAAGAAATGACATCACCAAAGAGATTAAAGGCATATCCACTAATAGATTTCCTGCTATCAAGGTCACCATCTCAATCTGCATCAACAAACTCATGAAGTCCAATGGAATCATTCTTATAAAAAAGTTCATAATTTGCAATACTATGAAGATATGGAAAGATTCGCTTCACTATAATCTAGTGTTGTTTCCCTAGATTAGACATATAGTTGCTAATTTTTTCAATAATGTAACCATTGCATACATTAAACTACCAACAACACTAGCATATAGAATTTTAGTCATGAGCTATTTCTCTTCTTTTGTATTTACGTATTGTTCAAGTGAAAGTTTGATACTAGTTTCATAGGGTGTAGCCATAGGGTTACAATCTTGCATATTAAACTTTTTAAAGATATTATCAACATATGTAGATTATCCTAGCAAAAAAATTTTATCAGCCCTATCTCTTTTAATTTTCATGCTCAAAATCTTTTATGCAACACCAAGATCCTTTATCTCAAATTGAGAAGACATAAAGTTTCAAATCCTAAATATCATGTATGTCATTTTCTTCTAGTAACATGTCAATGACATATAGTAGCAAAATAATGTATTTTTCACTTATAGTTTTAACATACATATATGAGTCTTTAATAATTCTAATGAAGCTAAGATTTATGATGTGGTCATTAAAATTTTTATTCCACATCCTTGGTGCTTATTTAAACCTATATAATTATTTTAATAATTGATAGACCATTTGCTCTTTTCCTTTTTTTTTCATATTCTTTACGTTGAAGCATATATATTTTTTCCTCAAGGTCATCATTGAAGAATATTGTTTTCACATCCATTTATTCAAGTTTGAGATCATAAATAACTCTGATGGATAACAATGACCAAATGGATGTTAATTTAACTACTGAAGAGAATATTTCATTATAATGAATTTCTTTTTTCTAAGAATATCCTTTAGCTATAAGTTTAGCCATGTATTGATTTCTAGCTTTTACTTTTTACACCTATTTATTTCCAATGGTTTGTCTATTTGGTGGAGGTTCAACTAATTCCCAAGTTTTATTCTTATGAATTAATGACATTTCAACATTCATTGTCTATTTACATTCTATATTTTGCTTAGATGAACATGCCTTATCATATGTTGATGGCTCATCATTTTTAGTAAATAATACATATTCCTCTAGATGGAACAGTAATCTTATTATACATGTTGAATGCCTTTATGGCTCATCTTCACTTAAACTATTTTCTCCCTCTTTATGTTGTTCTTCCTTATCTATCAGACTATCACCATCCTAATCAATAGCAGAAATATCCCTAGCTAATGGAGAATGATCCTTAGGAATTTCATTATTAATTTCAATAGGTACATACTTAGGAGTTACATCATTTGAATATTTCTCCATCATAGATATATACTTTTCTCTAAAGATGACATCTTGACTATAAATAAACCTTTTAGTTTATAGTTTATACAACTTATAAGCTTTGACACCATGTCCATAGCTAAGAAAAATACATTTGACAAACTTAGAGAACATGTACATAAACTTCACAATCAAAAATCTTCAAATAATTTAAATTAATGGATTTACCACTCTAAACTTCCTTTGGAATTTTTCCTTCAAGCAATGATAAAGGAGATGTATTAACAAGATAACAAGTAGTCATTACTACTTCATCCCAAAAATACTTGTTAAGACTAGATTCACTGAGCATACATCTAATACATTCTATCAATATTCGATTAAAGCACTGTATTACTCCATTTTTTTCAAGAGTCTTTGGAATAGTCTTCTGTCTTTGAATACCTTATTCTTTACAAAAAGTATCAAATTCATTGGAGCAAAATTCACCACCATTATCAGTTCTAAGAATTTAATTTTTTTTTCTAAAATAATTCTAAATAAGAGCTTTCAATTCTTTAAATTTCTCAGATACATCAAATTTATGTCTTAATAAATAAATCCAACTATTTCTAGAGCAATCATCAATAAAGGAAACATAATGCAAAGCACCTCCAAGAGAATTTATATTAATATCCTTAATTGGTTCACATACATTACTATGTATTAGTTCTAATATCTAAAGAGATTTAGCGTTACTTTTTTAAAAACTATGACACCTTATATACCATGCAGATAATGATGATAGAAATTTAAAAAATATTTTGAAAGCTTAATTTTACTTTTCTTATAAAGTTCCTTAATCCCATTTTCACTAAGATGTCTATTCTTTTATGCCACAGATCAATATTTGAAATCAAATCAACAACAAAAAATGCACTTGATTTTTGTTTTGTTGTCTTAGCTTGTAATTTCTACAACTTTCTTATTTTTATTTGAGAAACTAAAGGAGATGAACCATGCAATATTTGACATTTTCCACCTCCAAAGATAACAATTAATCCTACATCATCTAATTCATTTACAAATAAAATATTTTTACTAAGTGTTTGATGAATCACAAAGTTGGGTTGCATCGATGGGCATGCATCAACACAACCTCGTCAATGCATGAGTTAATGCATCAACATAACATCTATCTTTGCCTATATAAATGCACGTACCCACTACATTTATGACACCATTAAGTCAGTAGCATAACGAAGTTCTTATAGTTTGTTTTATTTTCTAAGTACTCGCAATAGAACTTCAAGGATTGTACGGATCCTTTTTCAAGCATCAATGTACCTAGACACCTTGATGTGACGACAACAAAGATGAGATTCTTGAAATACCTTATAGCACTCAAAATAGCTTAATGTTTACTTTAATGCAATTTATTATTCATGCACTTTATATTCATGTTCTTAATTAATTAATGCACTTAATTAATACACATAAGTATGACTGCCTCGAGCATATCATTAATGCTTAGTAATTCCAATAGTGTTATCACTTGATACACCTAGTAGCATAACACTTGTTAACCTAGTAGCATTATAACAAGTTTAGGATGTGTATGGAAGGTTGCCCTAGATGCTTATGTTAGGAAATAGACTAAGGGATTAGATAGTTACTTAGATTAGTACATAATTAATTACTTTATTTCACACTTAGGATAATTAAAATAAAATATAAAAATTAATGCAAATCATGTGCCTTGGCTTCCACTTAACCATACACTTTCACCGACACAAGTGAAGCCAAGAAGAAAACGATCACATCCATAGGTCACTATCTTTACTATTGGCATTTGGAGAGCTAAAGTCTATGAAATTCAACCAAATTGCTAGTGCAATGCTGTGATTTGTATGGTTGAGTGTAGGGACTACTTGCCACTCATCATTAGCAACGTTGTTGGGGATTTTAGTTAGCTAAGTGTGCTACCTAGAAGAGATAGTAAAATCATTCACTAACATTGTAAAAAGAAATTAATGTTAACACCATTAAGATAAAGAAAAATAACAAAAGCATACTATTTTTTCTCAATCACTAATATGGCTTCTTCTCATAGGAAAGACTCTTCGCCACCATTCATAAGTGAATCCAATCAAAGGTAGGATGGCCACAAGACACCAGTGCCTCAACAATTCAACGTGATCTACACTCATCCAAATGCCTACACTCCAAACTTCACCTTCATCCTACACTAGGATGAGCAACTATGGCGGAGAGACATGGAAGGCAACATTATGTTGCCTCTCGATTGATCTGTTCCTACAATGCTATTAAACAATCTTATCAACATGGGTATTGCAGGACTCAATACAGAATATGAAGTTCAATACCATGCTTACTGGAATTATCATCTCACAAAAGCACAAAAAAAGAAAGATTGGCAAATGGAAGCCCAATATTAGGCCTCAAAAGGTAAGTGGTTCTCTACCCTCTTATTCCTACAAACACATAAAGAAGGCCATGACTTCTTTTTCAGGACCTTCTAATACACAAATTCTGCTTCTCTTTTTGACAAGGAGATCCTTAACCAATATCTACAATCCACTATGGACAACCTTGGTTCTGGGAAGAATGGATCCCAAGATCAAGAGACCTTGAAAGAGGGTAGCCAAGGTAGGAGCAATGACAAGCATCAAGAAAAAGATAAACATGATGATTGGGGCAGGGACCAAAGAAGAGGAAGCAATAGACATCATTTTAGTATTGGCTCTCCTTCCTCTTCACCTTCTTCATCCTCATCGTCTTCCTTCTCCAACTCTGATTAAAGTCACAAGGGCAACAAAAATCATGATGAAGATGAACGACGAGATAGGGATGATCATAGATCTTGCCAAGATAAAGACTATGGGCATGAGAAATGGGAAGATGATCATCACCAAGAAAGAAGGGATAGTAGGACACATCATAGGCATCATGGCCATGATAGGGGCCACAAGAATCGCTATGACTATGATGAGCCCTTACTAGCTATAAGGAACATGTTGAACATTACAAAGGCTATAAGGATACCAACTAGGCACATGAAAGATAGTCAAATTAAGTGGTTGGATATGAATACTATTCCCAAGTTCAAGAGGAAATATAAATCTGATCCACAAAATCACCTACAAGCCTTTCACAATGTCTGTGTCTTGTAAAACGTGGAGAATGATTGTCAAAAACTAAAATTTTTCCTATAGACACTCATCAAAGAAGTGGAAAGTTGGTACCGATCCTTGGAACTAGAATTTATTCAAAGATGGAGTACGATGCTAGAATTGTTCATTGACAAGTATCATACATACTACAAAGTGTCCAACTAAAGAAGGAAAATCCAAAGATGGAAACACAACACTCATGAGTCCTTGGATGTAGCTATGGGTAGGTACTACTCTTTTTTGCACTAATGCCAAGGCCATGACTACTCTTAATGGCAACAACTACACCACATCATAGATAGGATCCAAACTGAAACAAGGAAAATCCTTCAAATCTATGTCCAAGGGAGACTTTCTAATCTAAGGGTCCATCAAATTCAAAGGCTCATTGAGCAGGTAGCTAAAGAAGAGGGAGAGTTGAAAAAATGAGAAAGTATGAAGCAATATAATAGGGACCCCTCCCTCCCCAAGAGGAAGGTCCATTTTTGTGACAATGAGGAGGAGGCATCACTTGATGAAGTAGTGCAAAGGAAAACCTTGTCAATCCAAAAGTTTGTCTCTCAAATATTGACTAAGGTTGATAAAATGTGGGACTTCTTAGACAAAAAATTCCAAACTGCTCTAAAGATTATAGAAGAAAGTAAAGATCAAGGTAGTGGTCATGAAAGAAGGAAGAAAAAAGAGGCTAAACGTGAACATTATAAGAATAAGGACAAAGATGCAGGAATTGATAAGGTTGCAGATTCTGAATTAGAAGATGACGGGTGTGACATATGTCAATATGCACATCCCAAGGGATGTTGCCTTGTTGTGTCACACTTACTAGAATCTAGAGTGTATGCTTTAAATCCCAAATTGGCAAAACAATAAGCACCTGGGAGGTTGCATTATCTACAAGGCAACTATCAATAGTAGTTTCACCACCAAACTTACTATTCAAGTGGAGCACCACCTCAACCTCATGAGTAATACTAGCAATGGCAACATTCATAGTCATGGGGGATGCCACCTCTAATGTAGCAGTACCCTTATTACCAACCTGATCCATATAGGTACTATGTTCAGTAGTCTATCTCTCCACGTGACTCTTCTAGTCATGCTTCCTTCCCATAGCACTATCACCCTTCAAAATACTATAGAGCACCATCACCAAAGCGGAAGTCCCAATTTTCCTACTATCCTCCTTCTCACTCTTCCATTCTTGCACCTCCATCTTTAACTCCTCTATGACCTACTCCATCTATGCAAGGTAAAATACCAACCCAACCACAATAGAGGAATGCTATAAGGATTATGAACTTAAGCTAGCTCCTTAGCTGAGTGGTTCTAACGCTAAGCCCCTCAAAAGATCCTTCTTTAGAACCAACAATCCCACGAAGCCCTCACAAACACTTATGGCTACGAACCCTACTACTACCTTTTCTATAATGTCTGTCAAGCCACCTTCAAACCAAAACACTTCCTAGTTATACACCATCATGCTAACCCATGTGGTCACTGATTGAATTAAGGCTAGTGATCTTTCTAGGAAGAGATATGATCCTAGAAGTTTGCTTGTTTATTTGCAGATTACTAGAAATGAGCCATGCAAGGCTCTTTTGGACTCAGGTTCTAGAGTTAACTTTATTTCAAAATAAATGTACAAAGCCTAAAACTTGCCTCCTTTGAAAAATAGTAATATTATACTAGAGCTAATAGGCGAATCCATCACTATTCCTTTACGATTGATAGAAGACATTGTGACCACCATTTGTAGATATTCATATCCTACCGATTTCTTAGTAATCCATGTGGAGACCTATTATCATTGAAAGAGCATGGTTGAGTACTATTGATGCATGATTAAAAATAAGAGATCTCTCCTTAGAAATTTCTAAGGAGAATGAATTTGGTAAGTGATGGGACGCAATATCGCATGGGCCGCGATATCGCGTCGACCCCTACGATATTGCGTACACGATATCGTAGCCCATCGCCTTGTCTACAAATAAGAGGCGGCTTTCCCTTGTAAGATCATCTAGATCTAGACCCTTAGCTAAACTTTGGTAGTTTTACCATTCCAGAGATAGAATAATTTCCATGTGCCCGCAGTAGGAGTCTCAAAGTGAACGGATCTTTATTCGAGCAAATTGTACCTGAGCACACATTTGTGTACGGAAATAAAGACGAACTTTCTGATAAACCTTGTAGTACATGGACTAAGCTAATTAGGATTTAATTAATGTTAAATGCTTAAATGCTTTTTTAGATAATTAATCTTTCTCAACCCTTAACTCCTAGTTAAGTGCATTCAGTATGACCGCTTCGAGCACATGTGCTACACTTGGTAACCCAGTAACGAATAGCGTCTGGTAATCCCAGTAGCGTTGCACTAGTTCAGGGTGTGTATGGCAAGTGGGAACAGATATTGATGCTAGGACGATTAAAGCTCAGTTAGTGAAAGTTAGTTACTTAGTCTCTTCACCCTTTCCTCTCTTAGCATAGGCGATAAAAAGATAAAAGACATAAAAATCATATACCTCAGACTTACTTAACCATACAACCGTGACAATACAAGTAAGTTTGGGAAGACAACGATTGATTAACCTTAAGTGTTCCATAAGGCGCATAAGCACTTAGTCCTTGGAGTTCGACCGGATCGTGCGTGTAACGCTCGTATTTGTATGGTTGAGTGTAGGGGTACCTCGCCACTCATCATTGGCGCCGTTGCCGAGGACTTAGTTGTTTGTGCGCTACGTAGAACATAGGAAATCATTTACATCGTTGGGAGCTAAAACAAACCCTTAGGGTTAATCAAGAAAAAAATAACATAATAACAAATAGCACACCGAACAAGACTAAAATGTCTTCTTCTCCATACAAAAGCACTTCACCGCCTAGGACAAACACTAGAGATAGTCAGCGATACAACACACAGCCAAAATCCACCAGTTCCTCAACAATTCAGTGTGGTATATATTCATCACGATGAATATATACCCGACTTTACCTTTATCTTCCATCAAGATGAACAACTACATTGGAGAGACTTGGAGGGTAACATAGTGTTTCCTCCAGACATAGCAGCCCCCAACATGCTCCTTTGTGCCCTTGCACAAATAGGCAGGTCACAATTATATGTTGAGTACATTGCATGCGATTACAATGCAAGGGACTACCATCCCACCGAAGCGCAACGTCAATGGGACTTGCGGCAGGAGAGTTATCACACATCGTTAAAGGGCAAAGGACTTCATAATGCTTCGCCCATCATAAGAGAAATTAAGGGTGGTGAGCCTATTTTAATAGGTTCTCCACAAAATGATGTTCCCCCTCCTAATGATAGTGAGGAGGTGGTGTATCAGAACCTTTGCTCCACAATACATAACCCTGGTTCTGATTCCCATGAACACCAAGTGTCCAATGAGGGAACATAAACACAAGATAAGGATGAGCATTCTGATCGTCATCACTATCAGGGTCAAGATCACCGAAGGAAAGGTAGGAAACATCGTCATGGCGATGGTTCTCCTTCCTCTTTCCCTTCATCATCACATTCACCCTCTCCTTTAACATCAGGACGCAGTCATAAGGAGCCTAACCGTGAGAACAAGGGTAAGCAAAATGAAAGACCTCGACAAGAGAGTTGAGAGCGAGGACGAGGGCACTCTAGGGAATCAAGGCATGGAAGAAGGGAAAGTAGGGAACTACGTAGACATCATAGACGCCATGAAAGAAATAACCATGATGAACCCCTACTTGCAACCCGAAGCATGTTAGACATTATGGAGGCCGTTAGAATACCTACAAGGCATCAAAAAGATAGTTGGGTCAAGAGACTAGATATGAATAATATCCTACGATTTGAGGGAGGATACAACATTGATCCGCAGACCCACTTACAGGCATTTCACGATGCCTGTGCCTTGCAGAACATTGAAAACAAGTGGCAAAATTTAAAGTTGTTTCCAAGGACACTCATAAAAGAAGTGGAAAGCTNGCCATCTCGTAGATGGGCTAAGACATGAAACTAGGAGAACCCTTGGGACATATGCCCAAGGGAGATTATCTAAACTTAGGTCCCATGAGGTTCATAGATTGTTGGAGCAAGTAGCTAAGGAAGAAGGAGAGCTACGTAAGAGAGAAAGTGCAGAAGAGTATAACCGTGATCCTTCCCTCCGAAAGAGGGGAGTGAGATTCTATGAGGAGGAGGATGAGTCATCACTCGAAGAGTTGGTGAGTAGGAAAACCTTGCCGCTTTAGAGATTAACAATAGAAGTGTCAACTAAGGTAGATCAAATGTGGAACTCCTTAGATAGTAGATTTGAAACTTTTTTAAAAATCGTAGAAGAGTCTAAGGAGCGAAGTAGTGACCATGATAAGAAAAAGAAGAGGGATTTGGACTATGCACATAACAAAGGTAAGGGTAAAATGACTATCACTGAAGAGGTTGTGGATTCCAATACGGACGATGACGGTGGATGTGAGATATGTTAATATGACCATCCTAAGGAATGTTGCCCAATAATCTCACATCTGCAAGAGTCTGGGGTGTATGCACTCAACCCAAGATTTAACAAATGGAAAGCACCCCTACAGTTACCTTATCCCCAAGGTAACCTAAGGTAGTTCCACCAACCATTAACATATTATCCAAGTGGAACTCCGCCACAACCTATGGAGCAACACCAGCAGTGGCAATACCCACAGTCATGGGGGATGCCACCGCCAAGGCAATAATACCCTTACTGGCAACCAGATCCATATGGCTACTACATGCAGCAGCCAATCTCTCCAAGTGACTCTATTGGTCACTTGACTCCACAACATCACTACCAAGCTTAGGTGTACTATATGACTCCTTCTCCTAGAAGAGACACACCACATACATACCATCCTCCAAATCCACCTGCAACTCTTACACCGATAGCTACACTACCATCTGCTCCAGCGATGCAAGGGGAACTTCCCACTCAACCGCAGCAACGCAATGCTACAAGAGCTGTAAACCTTCAACCCACTGCTGGTTCTGACAACTGTACAAGGAGAAGACCTTTCTTCAGAACCAACAGTCCAAACAAGCTCTCACAACCATAAGCGGTTGAGCCTCCGAACGTTCCTCCATCAAATAAGGCTTCGAAGCTCCCTTCAAACCAACAATAGAGCTCAACGCATACGGTTATGTTAACACATACCGTCATTGACTGGATTAAGGTGGGCAACCTTCCTAGGAAATTATTTGATCCTATAAGTCCCCTAATCTACCTCCAAGTCACTAGGAATGAACGACGTAAAGCTCTTCTTGACTCAGGTTCTAGAGTCAACTTGATATCACAAGAAATGTATAAAGCCTGGAACCTACCTCCACTAAAGAAGAGCAATATTCGCTTAGAGTTGGCTGACCAATCCATCACTATTCCCTTGGGATTGGTGGAGGACATCATTACCACTGTGTGTGGTTGGTCATACCTAGCTGATTTCCTAATGATACAAGTCAATAATGACAAGGGGGACTTCCCAATAATAATGGGAAGGGCATGGCTAATTACCATGAATGCATGCCTAGGAATCCATGATCTTTCCTTGGAAATATCTAAGAAAAATACTTATGGAAAGATTGAGAAGAAGAAGGTTTCATGCATCACATACAGTGATACTGAGGGTGATAGCATACAGGAACGTTCAACATCTCCTACATGCAATCGGTGTGCCCAGGAAATTAACATAAAAAAGTGTCTGTATGTAGCAACCACACAACAAGAGAACACCCAGTGGTTGACAGCTAATCAAGAGAGCAACCCACCAATATGCATGGAACTAAGTGGGGGACCAACTTGCACCCACGTAGAAAGCATAGATGCACTAGAGCAAGAGTGTTGCCAGCTACCAACCCTTAATCTGAAACCACCAATTGAGGGAAGTTGGAAACTATTAGAAAATCCAAATGAGTACTCTGATAGGAGAATACTAGTCTGTGTGTAACCAACCAACCCTTATCATGAACCTAGGATGGTCTATGCACGTAGCACATTTGAGAGAGGACGACCTCACTCATTATTTCAAATCTCTCCTTCCCAACTCAGTCATGGGGGAGGTGGCCACCTATGCTAATCATTTGAGGCCCTCAGTTCTTTTTAAATTTCTTGTTTTTTTTTACAACATCGTTTATACTTTTTCATTTCTTTGTGTGTTTGATTATTTTGTTTGATTCGTCACCTAATAAGTGCTCTGATGGTGGTATGAATTGTATTCCATTGATTGATAATGTTTAGTTTTTACCTTTAAGTTATGATGTGGATACTAAGGTATGGTTCTTTTGATATAACAGGCAATGAGTCCACATCATCCACGCATCCATAAATTTCTATGGTCTCTCTTGGCTTGGAACTGTATAATCCCTTTCTCAATAATAAGAACTATCAATGAATTGGTGACTGGCTATTTCTCAAACTAAGGAAGGACTCAAGGATTGAAAAGGGTGTGACTTCAAGGGGATTTCATGCACTTGTGTTGGCCAATCTCTTGGGTGCTTGGATGTTTTCTTCTTGAGTTTTCTTACCATTCCGACGTTGCCACATTATCGGGAAGCTAAGCAACTAAAATAATCTATCTTTGCATGGTGTGGTTGTCACGCAAAAACACAAAAAAAAATAAAAAAACACAATGAGAATTCAAAGCACACCCCTTAGACGAAATAATCATTTGGGCTACAAGCGCTGGTTATGGAACTAAAATAAACATGTTTCCTCTAACTAAGGTCCTTCTTGCTTCCTACTTTCTCCTCTTTCATTTCGTCGGAATGGTGGTGGCTCTGTGGTGAAGGCATTCTTGTTACTTCAAGTGGATGGATGGGCCGAATGTATTAATGTGAAGTCACTGAATGTGATTTTTTTGAGGCCAGATTTGGAATGGAATCTACTAAGTCACATTAACCATTAATACACAAGGGGCTATACACCACCTTGTTCTTGAGATTCCATTCCATTCTCTTCTTTCCATCCTTCTTTCCCCATTTATCACCTCATTGTCGATTGTATTAATAGTATATATTTTGGTGGATGCATTGTTTTATTTTTGGTAAAGTCTTGTGGTTAAGACTTTAACTCTTGTCTCCAAATGACATTCCTAGAGCCTACAAACTCTTTGCATGTGGGATTGTCAGGGCATTAAGGGCTTGATCTTGCTTTGGGGAGGACCACTAGCATTCCTATTTGGTGCATTTGTTAATTTCTTTCCCTTAAACATTTCTGCAATCACCATTTATTTTGTTCATCTCCATCTTTGACATCCATTTTATTGGCATAGCTGTTGTTTCTTTTTCTCCATCCTTCTTATTCCTTATCTTTTTCCATTCTATCACTACTGGAGGTTCGCTCTCAATCATGGGGGTCCTAGACCAATTTTTTTGATTTTTCTCTTAACCCCTACACCTCGAGTAGTCACCAGTATTATATCTCTAGATCCGTATCAGCCATATCACAACTCAGCCAATGGACCTTACACCGAAGCAAGGTATCAATTGCATTATGATTCATTTACCCTTGCTAATATCATATTGTGTTGTGTGTGTAGATGGCAATCATACAACAACGGATTGGATCTAGAGGAAACACTTGGAATGGACTAGCATTGAAGCAGTTATGCAAGGGACAAGATTGATGGTGCGCTTATGGATGGACAATGAAAGGCGCAATCTTGGCGTTGGCAGTAGCAAACTTCTTCTTTTCTCTCTCTCTCACTTCTCTCTTCTATCCCAGCTACCAAATAAGGCTGGATGTCAAATATGTATAGTGTTCACTCTTATTTTCATGAACACTAAATTTTGGCATGTATTGTATTGATGATCTGTTCACATGTCACCCCATCTACCATCAGTGTCATTCAAGTAAATAATCCCATACCTTCCCAATATTTTGTAAGGAACTCAAGGATGAGTTTTCATTCAATCATGGGGGTATAATGGGAAGCGATATCGCATGGCCCACAATATTGCGTACACGATATCGCAGCCCATTGCCTTGTCTATAAATAAGAGGTGGCTTTTCCTTGTAAGATCATCTAGATCTAGACCCTTAGCTAAACTCTAGCAATTTTACCATTCTAGAGATAGAATAATTTCCATGTGCCCACAGTAGGAGTCTCAAAGTGAATGGATCTTTATTCGAGCAAATTGTACTTGAGCACACATTTGTGTACGGAAATAAAGACGAACTTTCTAATAAACCTTGAAGTGCATGGACTAAGCTAATTAGGATTTAATTAATGTTTAATGCTTAAATTCTTTTTTAGATAATTAATCTCTCTCAACCCTCAACTTCTAGTTAAGTGCATTCAGTACGACCGCTTCGAGCATGTGTGCTATGCTTGGTAACCCAATAATGAATAACATTTGGTAATCCCAGTAGCGTTGCACTGGTTCAGGGTGTGTACGGCAAGTGGGAACGGATGCTAATGCTAGGACAATTAAAGCTTAGTTAGTAAAATTTAGTTACTTAGTCTCTTCACCCTTTCCTCTCTTAGCATAGGTGATAAAAAGATAAAAGACATAAAAATCATATACCTCAGACTTACTTAACCATACAACCATGACAATACAAGTAAGTCTGGGAAGACAATGATTGATTAACCTTAAGTGTTCCATAAGGCGCGTAAGCACTTAGTCCTTGGAGTTCAACCAGATCGTGTGTGTAATGCTCATATTTGTATGGTTGAGTGTAGGGGTACCTTGCCACTCATCAGTAAGATTGAGAAGAAGTGAATTCCATGCATCGCATATAGTGACACAAGGTGCCACTGTGTGCAGAAACTATGGTCCATAAAGAACACATTACTTAAAGCATGTAATCAGTTTGTAGATGTCATAGAAATTTAGCAGTGCCTATACACAGTAGCCACTAAAGAGGAAGACACTCAATGACTGACAACTAACAGAGAAGCTGAATCAACAATGTGCATGGAACTAGCTGAGAGCCTCACAAGCTCTCATGTGGAGAGCATGGATCAACTAGAGAAAATCCATCATCAACTCTATAATGAACAAGCATAAATCAATTAGGGAGAGTTAGAGATCCTAGAGATCTTCAACAAGAGCTCCTTAAGCTAAAGGCTCTACAGCAGGCATGAAGTATGCCTTCTTAAACAATGGTAAGCTAATAATCATCAATGTCACACTTGCTCTTGAACAAAAGAAGAAGTTGTTGGAAGTTATTAACAAATGGCCAATAGCCTTTACTTGGTCATATCATGAGCTCACTGGAATTGATCCAAGAATATGCTAGCACAGAATATATACAAACTCCTCCATCAAACCAAAGAGGCAGCTGTAGAGATGCTTAAACCCCAAGCTCATGCAGATCATCAAGGAGAAGATTGAAGAACTCCTCAAGGTGGGGTTCATTTATCCCATTGCAGATAGCAAGTGGGTTAGCCCACTTGTTATAGTGCTAAAGAAATGAGGGAAATGGAGAGTCTATATAGACTTTAGACTGTTAACATGGCTACTTCCATTATCATTTGTGGACTAAGTGTTGGATACAATCAATGGGCATTGCTATTATAGCTTTCTAGATGGTTATAGTGGCTATAACCAAATTCAGATTGTACCAAAGGATTAGACCAAGATAACATTCATGAGTCCCTTCGAATTTTTGCATATAGAAAGATGCCTTTTGACCTATGCAATGCTCCCATTACATTCCAACAGTTGGTCCTCAACATTTTCCAACAGCAAATTGATAGTAGGGTAGAAGTCTTCATTGATGACTTCTCTACCTATAAGGCTACCTTTCAGCAAGCCTTGGACCATTTGGAGTAGGTGCTTCAATAATGTGTAGAAACTAACTTAAGGCTCAGATAGCAAAAGAGCCATCTAATGGTCTAAGAAGGCATTTTGTTTAGGCACCATATCTCAACAAAAGAGATCAAGGTAGACTCGAAAAATGTAAGTGATTGAGGTAGACCTAGAAAAAGTAAGGGTTATTTAAGGAATAACTAGGCAACTAAAGATTGTAAAAGATGTGTGGTCATTCCTTGGACACACTAGTTATTATAGGCACTTCATCAAGAACTTCTTAAAGATTGCCAAACTATTAGTGGAGTTGACAAAGAAATATGCACTATCCATCTAGATCAATGAATGGGAGCATGCATTCTAGCAACTTAAGTAGAAGCTTGTAGAAACTCTCATTATATGAGAACTAGACTAGTCCAAAGTGTTACATAGATGAACAATCAAAAATGTCCATACTACATCCACTATGCAAGAAAGAGCATTGTGGATATGTAACTTAACTACAACACCACCAAAAAGGAACTTATGGCAGTGGTGTATGCATTGGAAAAATCTAGGTACTATGTGCCTGGATATAAAGTGTTTGTATGCATTGACCACAATGTTATCCAGTTTCTTATGAATAAGCCAATGATGAGCCCTCATGTCATATGGTGGCTAATGATCCTTCAAGATTTTGATCTCACAATGGTGGCCCAAAAGAAAACTAAGAATGTGGTTGTTGACCACTTGTCTCAATTACAATGGGATGGGGGAGGAGGAGAGCCCACTATTAGATTAATTTCTTGATGAACTCCTCTTTGCTAGTGTTGTTAATGAACAAGATCCCAAAGGCATGAACTGGTAGAACAACATCCTCTCCTATCTACTCACATAGGAGTTGCCACAGGAATGGGACCGTAAGAAGAAACAATAATTTCTTCACCAAGCCAAACATTTCATGGAGATCAACGACAACCTCTACAAGGTTTGTGTAGATGGCCTAATACAATGATCTGTTCCTAATGCTAACCAACTTAGAGTCCTCCAAGATGTTCATGAAGGCTCTTATGAGAGCCATTATGCTAGGAGGTGAATAGCCATTAAGATCCTCATGGCAAGATATTATTGGCCTATAATTTTTAAGGATGTCAATTAATTCTCCCATTCCTACAATAGATGCCAACGTGATGAGACAACTACGTGTATGAAAGGATCTCAATAGTGGATCCAACCACTAGAGCCTTTTGATCTATGGGGGATCAATTTCATGGGGCCCATCATCCCTATGTCTAATGGAAAGGCCTACATTATTGTGGTTGTTTACTACTCCACGAAATGGGCTAAAGTTGTAGTCATCACAAACTGTTCATCATCTATTGTGATCCAATTTGTACAACAAAATGTTGTAAACAAGTTTAGTGTGCGACATGCACTGATTTCTGATAATTGTACACACTTCATGGACATGACTTTTCATAATCTTATACAACAGTTGGGGATTGAATATAAACTAACAACTTGATATCACCCCCAAGTCAACAGTCAAGTTGAAGTCACCAATAGAAACTTTCTACTGGGTATTCTCCCTATGAGTTAGTGAATGGAAAACTACTAACACTTCCTATCCAAGCTTAACTCTGCACACTTTCAACCACATGTGACCTCAACTTGGACCTAATTCTAGCTCAAAAAGAAAGATTAATGAACCTCAATGTGCTACACAAGAATTGATTAGTAGCCCTATCATCAAATGAAGTACACAAGGCACATAGTAAACAATGCCATGACCTTAGGATTAGGAAAGTAAAGTTTCAACCAAGAGATAAGATGCTCTACTAGAACTCCATGCATGTACCTTAATGAACAAAATTTCAAATGCTATGGAAGGGCCCTTACATCATTTATGAAACTTTTCTATCTAGGGCCATGATGATCTACCACCCTGATAGCCCAAATCAAAGTTTTTTAGTCAACAGCCAACAACTAAAACCTTTCCATGAACCATAAGTAACTAATGGGACTAATGCCTCAACTAATGGCCAAGCACATTCGATCTCCCCATTCCAACTTAGCCATGGGGGAGATGGCCATCCATGCTAAGATTCTACAAAGTGGCCCCTTGGTTTTTAACTTTTTTTTATGCCATTCTTAGTAGGCTTTTCATTTTCTTAAGTCTTTTATAATTTTTTCTATATTTTCACTTTATTTGAACTTTTCTTATGTTTTTTCCTTTATTCTTTATTACCATGAGGACTTTGGTGCCAACTACAACTACTAATTAATGGTGGTTTGTAATTTCATTGATTACTTGATTGCAAATAACTAGATTTCATGTTAGAATTTTGATGTTTACAAATGGAACATTGATTCTTTTCATGATAATAGGTAGTGAGACCACATCATCCACCACTCCACACAAATCTATGGTGTTTCCTCATTTTGGAAATATGAGCTCCCTTTTTAATAATAACTTAAAATGAATTGGTGAACTTGGTACTTTTCAAACTTGAAATAAATTAAGTGGATGAACAAGGATGTGACTTCAAGAAGATTTTTCACTTTTGTACTTGCCTACTGTTTGGGGTTGCATTAGCATTTCCATGGATTTCTCACCATTCCTCTATTGACCAATAAATAGGAATCAATGTCTTTGCATGGTGTGATTCCCATTTGAAAAAAAAGATAATGGGAATTCAAAGCACATCCCTTAGACACAATAATGGACTACAAGCACTAGTTATGGGGCTAGAAAGACATGTTACCCATGCCTAAAGATACCCCTCTAACTAAGACCCTTTTCACTTCCTGCTTCTCTTTTCTTCTTTCTTTGGAATGGTGAGTGGTCTGAGGGGATGTTCTTGTACCTTGGGGGGTGGAATTGTCTAATGTGTTAATGCAAAGTCACTAGAAGTGGATGGTCTCGATTCAGACTAACGAAGGAAGTTCTTAGGTCATATTAATCACATATTCCACATGGGACTTCAAGTGACCAACATGCGGAACTCCATTCCATACTCTCTCTCTCTCCCACCTATTCTTTCTATGTACCATCTCACTACCTCTTATCATGAATGTCTCGATGGGTTTGTTTGGTAAATTATCAAAATTCTTTGATGATTTCTTTCGTGATTCAATTTTTAATGATGCATAATCATTAATCATCCTTGGGGCCCATAAACTCCTTGGTTTGAAGTCATGCAAGGGCATTAAGGGCATGACCCTTCTATGCAGAGGATCCACTTGCATACTTCTTGGTTGGGATAGTTAAGTTCCTTATCCCTTAGCCATTTTTCTTTCAAAACTTATGCTTTCCACCGTGATGCATCTAGTTTTTGCACTCATTGGCACATAATATTCTCTTAAGAAATCTCCATTTGCCACATATTCCCAAGCCCTCTTCAAGCATTCCTCAGTGTTCTAGGCTTTTCTAGCTTCTTTTGGACTTCAATTTTATGGAAAAACTCTTTGTTTTTACTTAGTTTTTAAATATGAAAAATTTTTATTTTTGGTTGCATCGACACATCCCTGTCAACGTAACCAAATGCATCAACACATCCTCATCAACATAGCATAAAAATTCTAGAAATAAGCATTGCCACTTTGAAATTTTTCACATTTTCCTTCAAAAGAAAAGGGAGTTTTTGTTGTTTTCAAAGCCCATAACTTCCTAACTTCTTGTCCAATCTTACCCGTTCTTTCACCCTATAGCTACCAAAGGTGAGCTTTACATCATGGGGGCCATAAACCAATGGTTTTTGATAGAAAAGTTTTCAAAATTTTTCCAATTCCCACATGGTTTAACTAATAAAATAATATTAAATATTCAAATTGATCTAAGTTAAACCTCTCCAACAAACTCTGGTAGTCATTGTAATAAAATAATATTAAAATAATTAATCCACCATGATCACAACTTAGCCTAAGTGTAACTAACTAAAGAGGACAAGGTATCAAAGTGTTATAAGCTACACATAAAACACTAATATTTGGCTATGTTTGTGATCATGGATGGTGCCAAAGAAAATGCTGAAAGGAGAACCATCCAAGTTAGAGGATAAGCAACCATGAAGGGGAAGGGACCAATAGTTGCAACCACACTAAGAAGGAGAGGCAAGGACACACACCACATGACCTCTATTGGAGGAGCCCAAAGTGGAATTTGTCCATCAGATTTCCACAATAAAGACAAACCAATCTAGGCAAGACAAGGTGCCTAGGCCTGGACCACATTTGAAGGTCACCTTGATTGAGGCTTGCTTACACCAAATTCATTCTAAGGAGGTCCAAGGTGCGGTTCTCCAAGAACTTAACTTTGGTCCCTTCTTGGACCTAATGCGAGAAGAGCTGAAAACACAACTGCATGCCTCTCCCATGTGACCTATCCTCACTTCTAGTGGGGAGTGGTACATGGAAGAGATGTACCTCTTCTAGAATAACAAACAAGTAGATGCCACAATCAAGATCAAAGACATTAATGTGTCTTATTTAGTCAAGGTAATCACTAAGGCCCTTGGGTTGCTAGACACCATGGCAACTTTGGCAGAGATTTCCATGTATGTAGACCTAGACATCAAGAAGGAATAGATCCAATGGTGCTATAAAGTGAACCGTAAGGAGTACAGTGCACTCATCAAGGCAAAGAGAGCCTATTTCAAGATGGCATCCTACCACCTTAACCTAATGGTGAGGCTAAGTAAGATCATAGCCTTCTTTCCCCATGCATGTGCTGCTCTAAGCAAAAAATTCCCAGTCAACCTTCCACGACTCATCTTCCTAGAGATTGAGAACAGATTCAAAGAGAATGAGCATGGGAAAAAGACACTCCCCTTTTCTTACTTCATCAAAAAAAATTTGCAAAAGGGAAGGGATATCCTATTACACCAATGACATCCTTTATCATGCTCCTACCGCATCTTGGTAGGAGATGATGAAAAATAAAGTGCTTACCAAATTGCAAGAAGAGGAGTGGCCACCACCACCACCACCTACTTAAGAAACAACATTAGAGGCTTGTGCCACAATCAAGTATATGAAGAAGCTCCATGAGCAACTCCTACAGCAGCAACAAGAAGGATCAAGTGGTGGGGAACCTTCAATCTACTGGCTAGCTTTGAGCCACCTAAATGAAGTAAGCTAAACAATAAGCTAGCTAAAAGAGACTGCATCACTATTTTCTACAAAAAAAATGTAAGTTCCCACAAGATCAAATCCAAGTGCTTGAGAGGTAACAATGTTCATCCCTAGACAACAACAATTCCCAAAGATCTCTAGGAATGCCGCCACTTTCTTGGTGCTCTTGGAGGAGGCCGAGGAGGTAATTATTTTAGTGATGCAACATCATGGATAGGAAATAGTGATGGAGGTGGTGGTAAATCATGTAGTAAAGGCCTTGAATGCTCCTATGAACACTATGCCAAACATTGTTACACTCAAAGACATGTAGGTGTCCATAGGAGTGAGTAGCGGGAGGCTAGGTACAACCTAACACAAGGAGGTGTTGGACTAATTGGTGGGAACTAGGTAACCACTTTTAGAGATCTTTAATCTCCCAAAAAACATCATAGCAACCTAGTTGAAGCTACTAGAGGCTAAGCATAAACTCCTCATTGCAAACACCCAACTTGAGACAACCACAACTAAAAATCGATGATTGGCTACCGAAGTTGTAGAATAGAGAGCCTTCTTGGCTAATCCCATCATTCTCAACTAAGTAATCACACAAGATGAAGCTTTCTTATAGCTTCAAAACAAACTCAAAGAGGTTGAGAATGCAAATGAGGCAACAATCTTTGACGTGTTCTTATCAAAGGCCATGGCCTTCAACATCGATAGGGACTTGTCGTAAGTCCACAAGGAGAATCTTACTTTGACCAAGGACATTCATCACCTACGAATTGTCAAGGCACAAAAGGATTAGATGGTGGAATTTGTGCGACAACAATAGGAGTAGCTTGCCAAGGTAAACATGAACCTAAGAAGGTTAACAACCAAAAATCAAAATCTCTCAATGGAGGAAGTCTGTGCCCTATGCTGGAAAATAGCTATTGAGGTAGCCGCCTAGAAAAATAAGGCCCTGAAATTTAAATGGGTAAATAATCATTACATAGACCAAGTTGGGCTTCTCGAGGAGGTAAATGAAAAAGAGATTCAACTGGTAAAGGGGCCCTCCAACAACTCCAAAAAAGAGGTGATGTATGACAACCCATATTTGATGGATTGAATGCCTACAACAAAGCAGAAATTTTCTTGAAGGAGTTGCAAATTAAAGAGATGATGAAGTACATGGAACTTGTCAACCTCCATTATGCAAACTTGGCAATGCTAACAGCAAGAAGGTCATGGTCAAAGTTAGAGAAATAGGTGGCTAGCTCTTACCTCCTCTATGAGGCCAAGTTCAAGCAATACAAGGACATGAAGCAAAAGCTGGAGATAGTTAACATAGAGCTTGAAGCTCTTAGGAGCCATTTCATAGACCAACAATCGATTATTGAGAACCTAGCCAAGAGGATGAACGACTACAAGGAACTACAAAACCTTATTAGGACATTCAATGTCAAATGAAAATAATTTACAGCCTATTTTATCAATGTCAAAGAGTTGTTCCTTGTAATTCCATGTCCATGGGACATCCTCATACTAGTCCACATTAGTGATGCCATGTGGACTATGCATAATCCACAAAGTAAGGAGGAGAAGATGAAGGCATTGTTAGATGCCTTTCACCTTCCATCGAAAGTACAACTGCAACAGGACAACAACCTTAGCATCAACCACCACTGCCACGAGCACTCGAGGCTAGAGAAGGTCCTTCAACATCCTAAGAGCCTCCATTTGCTAGCATTATCTAATCTTCTCTTCATCTTCGATTGTCAAAGGATTTCCAACTATCCAGTTTTGCAAGGATGTTCAATTTTATTTTCCTAAACATCCATTTTTGTAATCATTGTAAATTTGTACAAGTGGGCACTTAGAATTAGTCAATCAATCAATCAGTCTATGGTTCCATACCTTCCCAATTTCGTAAGAAGCTCGATCCTAATTTTGTTCACTCAAGGACAAGTTTTCAGTTAGTCATGGAGGTATGATGAATCGTAAAGTTAGGTTTCATTAACAAGCATGCGTCAACATAGCATCTATCTTTACCTATATAAATGTCCATACCCACCACATTTATGCAATGTTGAGTCAGTAGCAAAATGAAGTTCTTGTAGTTTGTTCTTGTAGGAGTTAGAATATTTTCTAAGTGCTCATAGTAGGAGTTCAAGGATTGTACGGATCCTTATTCGAGCATCAATGTACCTAGACACCTTGATGTGATGGTAATAAAGACGAGATTCCTAAAATACTTTGCAGCACTCAAAATAGTTTAATGCTTACTTTAATTCACTTTATTATTCATACACTTTACATTCATGTTCTTAACTGATTAATGCACTTAATTAATACACATAAGTATGACTACCTCGAGCATACCATTAATGCTCGGTAATTCTAGTAGTGTTATCACTTGGTACACCCAATAGCCTAACACTTAGTAACCCAGTAGCGTCATAACAAGTTTAGGATGTGTATGGAAGGTGGGCCCAAATACTTATGTTAGGAAATAGACTAGGGCATTAGATAGTTACTTAGATTAGTAGACAATTAATTACTTCATTTCACACTTAGGATAATTACAATAAAATATAAAAAATAATACAAATCATGTGCCTTGGCTTCCACTTAACCATACACTTGCACCAATACAAGTGAAGCCCTAGAAGACAACAATCACGTCTGTAGGTCACTATTTTTACTATTGGCATTTGGAGAGCTAAAGTCCATGAAATTCGACCAAATCGCTAGTGCAACGCTTATGATTCGTATGGTTGGGTGTAGGGACTACTTGTCACTCATCAATGTTGTAACATGATGTACATTGGTGATGAGATGCGACCTGAATGTGCCGCGATATCGCGTCTTTCCCTGCAATATCGCGTATGCGATATC
>MNCI01008809.1:2220969-2232409 GCA_015680685.1 Gnetum montanum
GAGTTTCTTTTGAATTCGATAAATAACCTGCTCCCAGAGAATAGATGTTGAACCTCTAAAATGGAAAGGGATTCCCAAAATCTTAACGATGTCTTGATCCTAAAGTCACTTCCAATTATAGTTGGTCACATGTTTGTAACTGTCCTTAAAGCTATAAACAGAGGATTTATTCCAATTAATTGTGAAACCTGAGAGTGTGCAATATTGCTCCACCCTTGATAAAAGGCCGTGCAAATTGGTGGCTGTGTTTTGAACTAGAAAAAAGGAGTCATCGGCGAAGTGCATATTGAGAAGCTGTTGTTGAGAGGAAGAAAGGCAAACCCCAGTGAGAACTGTAGTTTGAATGGCTAGGTTAATTTGATGACAAAGAAAGTCTGATGCAATGATAAAGAGATAGGGGGTGAGAGGACAACCTTGTCACACAGACCTATGTATTGGAAAGGGAGAGGTAATGCTGAAGGTAGTGGCAATTCTTGCTGTAGCATCTAAGAATAAGCATTTCACCATATGCAAGAACTTAGGTCCAAAACCAAGTTTGGTCATAGTCTACAGGATAAAATCCCACTTAATGTTGTCATAAGCCTTGGCGTAATCAAGTTTCACAAGGAGAATATATTGTCCATCATCCTTAGCCCACTTGAGACTTTCCCATGCCACAACCACATTGTCTAAAATATATCTACTAGGAACAAATCCTGTTTGCTGGGGAGAAATGATTTGGCCAAGAATTTTTTTCAACCGTAAGGCAAGGCACTTTGCCCAAATTTTATACACTACATTGAGAAGAGTTATGGGATGCTAATTAGAGATATTGGTTAGATCCCCAGACTTGGGGAGGAGACGAATTACCCCTTGATTTAGATTGGGCCCAAGGGAACCAATTAAGAGAGCCTTGTTAATGACCTACAAAAGATCCTTTTCTACCAAATCCCAATGATTTTGAAAAAATTCCATGGGAAAACCATCATAACCAGGAGCCTTTCCCCGACTTAACTTGGAACAAGCATCCTGTAGCTTCGCCAAAGTGATATTAGCGTCAAGACTTTGTAGCATAGTGGGATTAATAAGACGAGGATAATCGGGGGTGACAGCCTTGAACGAAGAGATGTCCATTGGGGTAGCTGCAAAAAGGGTTTTGTAGTGGTTCTTAAGAAAAGAGAGGATACTATTGTGGTCAGTAATGGTGGTACCATCACATGAGATTTTGTCAATAGCATGCGAAGAGGAAGTAGTATTGAGATATTTAAAAAATTTCTTACAGTGTTCATCTTGAATATTTAACTAAGTGAGCCGACTTTAGNAGCATGAAGCATGATGCCACTAATTAATCCAACCCACCTAATTTAGGGGCCTAGGTTCAGCATTCAAAAGGTTGGATAGAAGAAGTTGGACAGTTGGGGAAGAAAAATAGTTGTTGTGTAGTCGGAAAAGATTGAATTTTTATTGGTCAGGGCTACCATGAATCTTGATAGATATGGAGATAGGAAGATGGTCGGATAAGGTGGCATGGTGATGAACCGTAGTGGTGGAGAAGGCTTGCCAAAAGGAAAGGGTGGAGAAATAGAACCTATCTAACCTGTTGAAGATGCGAGCTTGCCCAAGACGGAGATTGCTCCAAGTAAATTTATGTAGGGGAATGCACGTGGAGTTGTCCGCCCCGTCAGAGAGGTAAAATCGTTTCTTAAAGGCAGGCCAAGTCTGATACTCGAGATTGGGCAGTTGAAGAAACACCCCTTCGAGCTTATCTTGAGGGAATTCTACCATATTAAAATCTCCTTCGAATATACAAAACATTGGGGGAAGACAAGTTGCAAGTTCTTGCCAAAGGAGAGCCTGTTCTATGGAGTCATTTGGGACATATATTGAGCAAATGCTAGAAGGGCCATGCAGGGATGAGAAGGTGGCCCAGGAAACTCTATGCCCAAAATCAGAACCACTTTGAAAGATTTTAGTTTTTCAGTAGGGTGAGAGGAGAATGGCCGTGCCTCCTTTTCCACTCACATGGGACGTCGCTAGGATTGAGGAGTGGGGAAGAAACCAATGGGCGGAATAGGATAAAAGGTCGACTGAGATCTTAATTTCTTGAAGAAGAACGAAATCAAAGGCAATATTAAGACTAGATATAAAGTTGCTTGCTCGTTTCTGTCGAAGCCTACCAATAAGGCCTCGAACGTTCCAAGAAAGGAGATTCATGGGGAAACAAGGGGTAGTTTGGATGGGAGGTCAATGGAAGGTTTAGAAGTCAAAGTATCAGTTTCCTTTGTTCCTGATAGGAGGGCAAAGGAGTTGTTGGTGGGGACAAGGGCCATGGAAGTATGTAGTGAAGAGGAGTTGGAGGGAGGAGTAGAGCTAAAGGAAGCTTTGACACGTTTCCTTCCACTGCCCAACATGAACTCATCCTTCGAGACTGAGTCCTTGACAACGTTTGAAGGGATGACATGGATGGAGGTGTGAGTACCTGCCTATTGTTTTTGTAGCTTGAAGGGGCTAGACTGAGAGGAGGATTGAGGAGTTGTTGGGGGAGGAGATCTGAATTTAAAAGATACTGAGGGTGGGCGTAATGGTGTGATTGGAGAATGACTCTTCTGAGATGCTACAAGTTGTTTCTTCATGGCTAGGATAAGACACGTCGAGATATGATGCTTGGCCCTATGACAATAGCTACACGAGTTTGGAAGGTAAAAATAGTCCACTTTTTGGGTGAAGAGTTTTTCACCAGCAACGAGGGTTAATGAGATTTTCCGAAGAGCTATATCCAATTCAATACAATAATGGCGAATTTGAGTTCCATTGATCACCGTACATTGATCAGAAATAATAGGGCCCAGGGTGCTCACAATGTCCCTCTCAACAGATGAGAAAATAAGTGGAAGATTGGGTAGTTCCACGTAACAAGGAATTATATTAAAAGCCGAGTCGTTGACATTAAAGTCAAAACTCTAGGTGCGTGCGATTAGGGTTGCGTTCCTTGTTGGAAATTTTTTTTGAGAGAGAGCCTTTTCGACCTAAGAGGCATAAGATAATTCTACCAAAATGAAATGACGAGCATAGTATCGAGCATGAGAAACCTGAATGCCATGAGTTTGAAGGAGGCTATGGACTTAAGTGTTTAAACTTGGGGACCTTGGTAAAAACCCCACAAGTTGAAAAAAAAAAACGAGATGTGAAATCTTTAGAAACTGCTTCAAAAATATCATCAGGTAAAAGAAAATCAATTTGAGGTGAGGTAGATGAACTTCCCTAAGGAAAAGCATAACCTGATAAATCCGTCATTGCGACTTGCCCATCCCTGGGTTGCGCACTTTCCCAGTGCCGTTCTGCTACCTTGACTACAGGAAAACCCTCACCACCAGTGTTTGTGTTTTCATCCTCCATTACTGAATATTTGTATAATTTTGTTGATTTTTATGAACCAGGTCTATTTAGGGTTTTGAACTTGTTGCAGCCTCACAAAAGCAACAAATCCCATCAAATTGGAGGTGGCCACGAGCAGGAAGAAGAAGAAGAAGAATTTAGGGCTTCGCGGGTGGAATCAAGCTGATCAGAAAAGAAAAAACACATAGCAGAAATCTGAAATCATCATGGCAAGGCTTGTAGATCAATGGATGAAGGAGTACAGCGAGGCCATGAAGCTTCTGAAAGATATCAATGCCAAAATGGCTGAGCACAGCTCGCTGCCTCTGTCAGGGCCTAAGACGCAACGCCATAAAATGCGTAAGGGTTCCTGTTTCTTCGGTTTCGGAATATTAGTGCTCCTCTTCACCTATTTTGACGAGGGATCACATAATTTTTCCCTGAATAAATACCAACACTTTCAAATTAGTTAATTCGATAACAGAAAGTAGAGCCACGCTAACAGCCATGGAATATGTTCCACATTCTTCAAGGAAAGTTAAAGGCTGGGGAATACATTTAAGTATTTCATTTTCTAGAAACGTCTAACAGACAGTCTTGTTTGAAAAAAAGAGTTTTTCAGTAAAGAGATTGCTTGTTATAAATCATGCTACGAATTTGGTTACATATGACTCAAGTTGTTCATTGATTTCATGTTGTTGGTGAAGGAGAACTTATGTATGTGGTTGACTAATATCATTTTGTTGGGATCGATGATGATGATGATGATTAATGTCAACATGTTAATAGTTCACTTGATTAGAGCATGTGTTCTTTTGTATTAGTGTCATCCACCACTCTCAAAGAGTACATCTTGCTTGTTAAAGGGTGTGATATATTTTTATCTCAAAGAGTACACCAAGACACATGGCTATGGTACAAAAATAAACATTTACATTGCTTTAGGTGGACAAGGAAAGTTTTTGATCCTTTTCAACTCAATAAATATGTTTGTGATATTTTCAAATGGTAACCTTATTTATGGTACATTCTTGTAAAATTGAATCATACAAATGAAATGAGTGATACATGCATACAATCCCATATTAAAAACGTCATTTTCAAACTTTGGACAAGGATTGCTTTTTTTTTTCTGTCATGCAGATTTTGGATTCTTTCCTTGTGTAAAAGCAAACTATTTTTATATGAGTACCTCATTTGTTGCTGGAACAAAAAAGGTCATCACTTAGAGCCTTGCCGCTCATTCTAATAAGCAGAGTTCTGGGAGGGCTAGTAGATGAGTAAAAGCCTAACTTTTCAAATCCCAAGCCTTGAGGAGCAAACACCTTACCATTATTCCAAATGATGGCTCTTAATTGAATTCAATGTCTTGTACTTGAAAAAGCCAAGTCTTACGCCTTGTTCTTCTACCCATATAGTCAAATTACCATATGCATTCATTGGTGGGTGTAACACATAGCTTAAAATCAGAAGAAATAAAATTGCTTAATAACTTTGTAACAGTCCTGAAATTTTGATGGCATTTTAGTTGTATTTCCACAATGCTGATGCATAATGTTGTAATTTTGATGCAATATTTCAGCAAAACAAAGAAAATACAATAAAAAAAGATTATCACTCAGAGCCTCAATGCTCATCCAACTAAATGGAATCTTGGGAGAGTTGGTAGATAAGCAAATGCTTAACCTCTTTTGAGTTGTTGTGCCAAAGCTTGGACCTAGGTCTTATGTTTAGAAAAACAATTACCTTATCATCACTTTAAAAGATGGTTTCCAAGAAGAAAATTACCTTTACCTTGCATGTAGGTCATCATATACACATCCAATGGATTCTATCATCCTTCAGCAAATTTGCATCCAATTCATGAATCCTCATCTTCATCTTAGACCCAGCTTACTGCCACATGAAGGTCATCATTGGAGGCCCCTGATGCTGCAAATACGCCTTCATCCTCATCCACCGAAGACCATGTCCACTTACACCACTAGCATTATCCTACACCTACTTAGTCTCTAGCAAATCCTTTTTGCAAATTTTTTGATGAACAGATGATCAAAGCCATATAAAAGTTGTAGCAAGATATCAGGCATCTGAAAGCACTGTGAAGTGATGTACCTTGTTGGTAAGAACTGTGCTCCTATAACCTTGCGTATTTAATCCCCTACAATTTAGGATTAAAGAGAAAGAACTACAACAGGAATTTCTCAGATTGAATTCCGAAAAGGTTTCAATAGACATAATAAATATACTTGAATTTCTGAAACAGAAATAGGAAATACAAAATCTGATGGAAACTGAAATGTTCAAAATTGATACAAGTTCTCGAAGTTCATCAAAAATTGAGGCAGAAGCAAACTGAAAGATTGCTTGCCTTGCAAGTTACCAGAAGCAAAGAGTGAGGACTTTTCCATTCTGACGTGTGAATCCAGAGCAATTTACATTAATAATTATAAACACTGTCAGGAAAACTCTCCATTCTAACATGTTTGATACCGTACCTTAAGCTCATCTACTTAGTGCTGATAAAGCAACTCAGACCACTGATTCTTCAGCGTTTTGCATGCTTTTTCATACGGAACAACTTTTATTTTAGAGAGAGTTCTTTCTCCTGCATCTGCTTTCTTCATTGCTATGTCTTCAATAAGGATCCCTAGTCTCAGCAAGGTTTCCAACGCCTTATCAATGGCCATTTCAATCTGCACAAATTGCACAGATTGAGAATAACTATGATGCTGAGCAGATGATATTAAAGATTTATTTACTAAAAATGAAATCAAAGTACCATATTATAAAATAAAGTACAAAATATTTCGACAATCAATTCATTCATAATTTTCAATGTACTAAAATTCAGGTATCTTCCCTATACAGAAATGTCCACGTTTCTATATTATGCTTAGGTGATGAAGTAATGTTAACAGCTTATGCTTGAAAACATGATCTGTTCGTTAGAAAGAAAATCTGCTAAAGGTTTAGCAATAAATTTTAATAAACATTTAAACATAGTAATTAAGTACTACCTTTCCATACCTTTTCGCTAAAGTTACTGAAAATAAATTTCTCACAAGCAGACGCTATCCTCTGGCGGTTGTCCATCTACAAAAGAACACGAAGTGAATTCAATAATAAGAGCTTATCACCCATTAACTATTCTCTTTTCTTTCTGAAGGTTTTAGCTTTCTTTGATACAACAGTAAAAAGTGGAGGACAGGGGTTCAGGAAACCAAATTAAGGTTTATTTATTTCCACTTTTTATTGGTCTTAACTTTTCAAAATACTGCAAAAAAATAAAAATAAAAAAAATTTCACACTACAAGTATACTTGAAAAAGACTGTCTTGAAAGATTGTTTTGTTCTTTTTTGTAGCACGATCCATCAGAGTACACCATGTTGAAAAACAAATGTCCACTTCATAATACACATTGCTAAGCCATGTACACTAAGCCATTGCTGACTCGACTACTTCTAGCATACTTATAAGCACTTCTATTTTTTTGCTTGAAATATCACCGGGGACAAGGCTGTTGTTAGCTTCTGTACTATTGTTCCAACCGTGAACTAATTAAACTGAAATAAGATTATTCTCCAAAAACTTTAATGATGACCGAAGAATAAATTTTCCCTGGTTGTTTTAAGTACACTTATGTTCGCGTATGCATGGATAAGATTACGAAGCTCTCTCTATGTTCAATGAAAAAAGTAAAGAACTTAAAAATCCTAGCTCATGACACCGATCACTCTTCTTTCAAAGGTACATGAATTATTTTTCTTTTTCTTAAGAAATAGTACAAAGCACATACCTGAAGTTGTTTATCATGAAGGAGAATCGCATAGACTAAAATAGCTTCCTTTAACTGCCAATTAAAAGTTTTATAACCATACTTAAGAGACATGCATAGTGTTAAAATTAACCACATTTTTTTAATGAAAAGGTGCAACATGTACACATACTTGTTGCTGTTCAGAAGCATCCACAAGATAATGAACTGTACCATATCCACTAGCTAATGTTTTCTCATACAGCGTCCTGTTGACCAGAAGCTAGAGACACAAATCAATGAAGATAAAAGCATCACAGAAGAATTTCTACCACCAGATACATAATCCAGTGTTTCTTGTAGACAAGTCCATTATAGTCTCAATACAAATTCCAGTGTCTCAAAAAGAGATGATACAGAAAACTGAAACTGAAACCAAAGCGTTTTATTATATCCACATGGAGACCATGAAAACATAAGAGTCTATTAAACAGAATTCAGTTTACCTAATTTTTAGATATCCCAGAATAATCCATAAGGATTGAAGCTATGATCTATAGGCAATAAATAAGACTTCAACCAACAAACTACCCCTCATTGATACCTTGTTGTTTCAGAAAGCACTCTTATTGTCATCTAGGAAGGCAAGATAAAGATGGGAAGTGTTTCATAACAGTAAGTGCAGACCTCTTATAACCATCCTCTAAAATTTCATTACAATTAGTTTTTCTGCAAATTCTCAGAACATGGGGCTAGACTTACACTAGCAACTAATACAAACATAACTCATTATAACGGTAGGTTGATTATAGGGCCTCCGTTATCTCCTCCCTTCGTTGACCTTAACAAGTTGTTGCTGAGTTAAGACTTTTGTACTCTTCAAGATTCTAACAATTAATGCATTAATTGTGTATCACCTATCTCCACTAGTACTATGATATCTTAAGGAGATCTATAGACAAAGATGATAACCATATACTCCAATTACTTATTAAGCTAGAAAATAAATAACACATGTAACTCATTTGTTTCAAGTTTTGTTTTAGAAGCAACACCAATGGTTGTGGTTGTATGTAATTTTGATCTTCAATTTATAGAGGCTTTAAACAGTAGCCAGTGATAAAAATATATAGGCTTCAACAATGTTGCTTATGCAATGTGGCATTGCATTCCCATATTGAGGACCATCTACCTCAAAGAATGTAGTCACCATCTAACCATGGGTTGGATTATCTTTGTATTCTATGCTACACAAACGGGGCTTGGTTCAACCATCATTTTTGGACTACACCTTGATATAACCCCAACCTAGGTACTTAAGGATTGTATGTAAGGTGGGTAGACACTTATGAATAGAGTTTGTACCATTGAAAACCTTTACGTGTTGTGCAACTCAACCCCACTTGGATCCAATGGATCAAGATATTATGCCTTGGTGTATGTGCAAGTAGGGTTGCATAATGGTGCTCATCTCCATTTCTAGGGTGGGGCATATATAAAATAAAAAATGCAATCTATCTATCTAAGGTATGGAGATAAATATATTATCAAAAAATTATTCAGTATTCCCTAAAAATGCTACATGCTTCACACAAGGCACACCAACCAATTGCATCATTCACCTAATTACTAATTGTGAAGTAAGGTGAAGCGCTACCCTAGGACTCAAAGGGCTTCTAATCATAATTTATGTGGGTTTATTTTAGAAAACAAGTAAATATACATGACCATCACACACAAATACATATTTTTCTTTAGGGTGTTTTTCTCAGCCAAATAAAAGAACATAATGGTAGAAAATAAAGGGGTTAGTACATGAAACATGAATAGAAGAATAATAAATTACTTGCATGAAGGGAAATCCAATTCTGTGGAATTTACGATGCATGTCAAAAACATTTAAGGAAATTACTCTAAGGGTAATTTAAATATTTCATAATGCAACTAGCAACATTTTTGAATCGACTGAGAGCAACTCTACATCTCAAACAATTTCCAATTGTCATCAAGATTACCAACAGTTGTAACAATGGAGGGTTCTTATGGCCATTACTTGCTAAATTTAAGTACCAATATTCATTAAGAGCTGAAGTCTTATAGGAAGGGGGTTTATATAATTACTTGGTCTCTTTTGTTTCGGCTCTAGTTTGGGAGGTTGAAAGGGGAACTATTGGAAAAATAGGCTGCATGGAGGATAAAATTCAATAAATTAACAAGATCACCACGAACCTTATAAAAGGGGTTTTTTTTTTGGGAAAAATTCACGCTGTATTAATCAGAACACAAATTTACAAAAAATTACAAGGATGAAACATTTTCCCCAAAAATTGAGGGGAGGCCTCTCCCCTCAACCCCTGAGCATACCCCCCATGATCTAGACAGTAACCGAATATAACAAACATATCCAAAACAAGGGGTCCACATATGCCCCTCAGTCTTGCCCAAAAAGGAAATTGGGCAGCCTTTCACTCTCTTGCTTCTTCAGGCCCTCATTAGCAGTATCAGATGCTGAGACAAACAGAAGAATAAAAATACAAAAACTAAGGATGTTGCCTTGTGGACCCTTATAGTCCCAACCTGCTTATAAACAATAAGGAAGCCTAGTGCAAGGGTAGATGTTCCATTCCTAGTCATGGATGGCATCTAGAATAGCTTTGTGTTGTTTTGTATCCATGAACGCTGTAGCCTGCTGAAAATTCTTGAACGCTTCTGCCTTCCTTGTGCATTCCATTGCATCCCCTTTTTTGTCGAGGTGTAGCTCATTCCCTTGCTGTTGAATGTGCCTTCGCAATGCTGTCCATGACATGTTGCAACCAATGTCCATGATAACACAGGGGCATCGCCCTTGCCACAGCTGAGCCCTCGCCCCATCCGCATGTGATTGATCTAGCTGTTGTTAGATCTAGGCTACCTCCTGTTCCTCTTGATCTCGCCGTGCCATAGCCTCCCACTCTTGGGCTTCCTAGAGTTGCACCTCCTCTATTAGCTCCCCCCTAATGCGCTATCAGAGGTTTGTCTCCAACACTTACATCGCTGTTGCCTCCGCTAGATCTCGACGGATCCTCTCCTTAGCAACCTCAGCTTGCCACTATTCTAGCTACTCCAACTCCCATTGGAACTCCTCCTTCCTACAGCACCACTTTGCCTCCCAAAGTGCTCGCTCCTCTTCCCTTGCTTGTGCCACAACCTTGTACATTGACACCACTAGAGGTAGAACCCAACTCCACCCCCCAAATCCATCTCTTCCTTTAAAGGTGCCACAGTGTCCTTATCCCCTTGTTGCTCAAGGGGGTGGGTCCTCCCACCCTTGGCTCATCCCTCGACTCATCCCCGACTCACCTCCTAATACCTTCTTTGACTACCAACTGTCCTCCTCTTGTTTGCGTGAATCCTCCAACCTAGAGGATAGGTCCACCACCACTGGCGGAACACACAGTGACCTTCAGCTATAAATGGCCTGGACAGTGGACCCCCCCAACACCCCACCCCACCCCCACCCCCCTTGCTGCTTGCTAGCCTTCCCCCACCGCCCTCCACAAAGCCAGAATCAACCCTGCCTCTGCCTATGCAGCACGATAAGAAGAACTGGGGCAGATTCACCGTACACCCCCTACGCAAGTAGCGCATGAGAGTGAAATGGACCCCCAACAACTTCCAAGCATTCCTTGAATGCATGAAAAACCAATATACCATGATTATTGCACCCTGCCACAGTGGCTCAAGTGTCAACTTCGGCACTTGGCCACTCCTTGTTTTTTAGATAGACCTTGGAAAAAACTCTTCTGCATCTTGCAACCCCCTCCTTGCAAAGTGACTTCCTTCCCCAAAGCTGGCACTTGAAGATACCGCACAATGGCCTCCTCTATTAGGTCGATGTGCACCCCCCGAAACACAATACAATCACCCACGCAATTGGTGTAGAATGCACCATCTTCCAAACTGGGATTCCCCCACAGCTAGGGTAGCACCTCTACCCACCCCACCATTGTAATCAAGTGTCACAACATCATATTCTCTTAATACTCATCGCATAGCAGCTCAAAGGTTGGTGCAACCTCCATGACCACCTAAACCTTCCTCCACAGTGGCAATTTGCGCAGGTGGCAGTGGCAGCACCCCCTGAAAAACAAGGAAATTACTTGTACGCCACAAAGCCCACAAAATTGCCAATGCACAAGAATCCTCATCAAAATACATTGTTGTAGGTAAATTGGCCACCTGCCACACTTGCTGAGAAAAAGGACAATCTTGAGCAAAGTGTGCCACTATCTCCACCCCCACCATGTAGAGTGTGAGGATCGTAGAACTTAGAGAGGGGGGGGGGGGGG
>MNCI01008809.1:2232491-2250628 GCA_015680685.1 Gnetum montanum
TACCCAACTTGGCTACTCTACACTTGAAGGGTAGATTGCTTGCACACCTCCAAACTTTGTTTCTCTCAAACTGTGGTTTGAAGGGTATCACACCTTGTATAGCTCTAAGCTTTACTTCGGAGTGATTCATCATCGCAAATCCACTCAACCCTGCAAGGTCATGACAAGCTTAGAATGTGGTTTCTAGGATCCCACAACCTTTACAACTTGATCTCTGCTTCGAAGTGTTGTGATGCTGCACCAACCACTCAATCCCACAGGATCCCAACGAGCTCAAGGATGATGCCTTCTCGCAAGAAGCACATCAATCCCGACAGGGCAATAAAAGAGAAACAAAAATTACAAGGAAAGGATGCAACTGATTTGCTAGTCCTTGTACTTTGAGGTGCAATGCAATTGATCACTTACAACAGTACAATAGATTGTACAATGAAGTACACAAATACAATAGAACAATGTACACAATGATTGCTTGATGTTGACACTTGCTTGCACATTCCCCAAGAGAATGAAGTCTTCTTATAGCCTTGATGTTTTTGAAATCACCTTGGAATTCATGCAATGGCTATCTAACGACTAGGGGAGATGTCTTCTTCGAGATTGGGACATTGCATTGCATAGACCTCATTTCAGGATAGATGTCTCTCCGCCAAAGGAGATGTCTTTGACAAGACATCTTCTCCAGACAGGAGACATTTATTGTTTCAATAAGATGTCTTCTCTGGTTCTTCTGCACTTCGGCCAAGACATCTTTTGCTTCGAGAAGACATCTTCTTAGCTTTTGGGCTTTACTTCCTGAGGCTTCCTTTTGTTGATTTGGCTCATCCCTAATCTTGGGAACTTCTTCATTTTGCTGTAGTCTTCATCTTCATCCTTGCTCCCACTTTTCTATTGAAGTCTTTGTCCAACCTCTCTTGAATCCTTGTAGTTCTCACTTTGACATCTTGAAGTGGCTCTCATTTCTTGAGTCTTCATTCATGTCTGATAAGTCCTAGTGGTCTCCACTCTAACATCTCTTTGTAGATGTTATCTCTTGAGCTCTCCTTCATGCCTTGCAAAAACATCACACTCCACAAACCATTCTATGTTCTCCATTTTCCTTAAGGTTTTGACATACCAAAAAGTTAACAATCTTCCCCTTTTTGGTGATGTCCAATACTTAAGAAAATGGGTGAGCCAATAAAACAATAAATACTGAAAATAATATTAAATGTCAAGACATATAAATTCCAATGGTAGCTAGGGATAAGGATAAAAGCTCTAAGGTCAAGGCGGTTCAAAGTGTAGGGGAAAAGAATAAAATCGAATATGATATGATGCACAAGTAAAACATGTCTCCAAGAAGTGCACCACATGAGGATAACCAAAAAGAACACCATCAGTCTATATCATAAACTGTTGGTACAAATTGTCCACAACCGTCCATCCGCTGATACATCCTTATCAATAACCACATATGTGCAAGTCCACAAACACACATGTGAATGAACATCCATATTTCTTTTCCTTTTTGGACATTAGCAAAAAGAAGAGAGAGAATACCTAAGAACTCTAACCACTGACTTTGGTTGCATCATCAAACTCACCATTTAATTCAACTGCTGCTTTGGATGGTCGATAAGTCTTCTCCTTGTTGTCGTTGCTATTGGTGCTGGAGCTAGTGGAACATTGCTCATCATCATCTGAAGATTCTATTTGTTGAATAGGGGCTCTCCAGGGATGAAGCTTCACTTGAAACTGAGATGAAGTTGGTGCATCAGGTTGAGTTGGAGCCTGTTGGGAAGATGAGGAAGCTCCCTTCCTATGATAAGTAACATCAATAAGTACCCATTGGGATGTGGTCCCAAAGATACTCTCCATGGCTTGCTGCTCAAAGGATTTGGAAGCATCACTTTAAGGTGGAACATGATGCTTAGGCTATGTGGAAACATGAGGCTTCCCTTGGATATGAGTCAATGGTGCATCAGGCTCAGAATTGGACTCCATCCCTGAGTCATACACACGAGAAGGTCTAGTTGTTGTAGAGTGCCTTGGTCGACCAAGAATGTCCTCCTTGTTGTTAGAGATAGGAGGAGTAGTGACCTGCACAAACTGCTACCCATTTGGAGGAAGAGGTATGTTAGCAGCATCCATTCTCTTATAGAAGTAAGATTGATTCCTCCCAAGCATCCTAATAGCATGAGCAAATGGTTGAAGGAGCATTATCAGTGATAATCTAAGTTGTTCCCCAATAGATTTGGACCTACTCAACTGAGGAGAGGCCTTGGATGATAATGCCACTTTCTTCTTCTTTTTTGTTGTAGGTGGCCTGGTGCTTGGTCTTGCTGCATCTACATGTGAATGGCTCCTCTTCTCAACATAATTGCTGAGGCTCCTCTTGCCTTTGAACAAAGGCATCTCAGGAATAGGTACACCCCTCTGACAAATCAATAAACTAATGAGATAGGGATGCCCAAGGATTCTCTCCTTAGCATACAATCTTAGAACGTCCCAACAGAGAGTATGCCCCAAATCTAACAATTGTAATGTAAGGAGGCAATAGAGCACAAAAGCTTGGGTTGGCAGTAGATAACTATAGCTTCCCCCTTTTACAATAATATTATATAACATAATAAGGGACAAAGTGAAACATCAAGAGACATCTTGTTCCTATTAATTTTGCCTCTATCAAAAGACACAATCTCTCCAAACAGGGCATTACAAAACTCATCATGACTCACGGGAATTATACCATTTGTATAAATATTGTTCATAGTATCAATGGTCACCTGGAAAACATCTACACTGGAAATTCCAAGGAGTGCATTCACAACTTGGGAAGACACCTTAATGACAAGACCCCCAACCACGAATGTGAATGCCCCAACAACATTGGAAATCACAATATTGTGATAACATTCTCTAATTAACACTTCTAGAACTAGAAAATTCATTGCAATAAACTCACTCTAGTTCAACACCTTAAAATACTCCATCAAAGTTGCTACCTGTGTAGGGGAAAAGACAAGGAGCGCTCAGAGATGATGTTCATGGATTGAGTTACCTCAAATCTGTGTTGAGTGTTGTTGCTTTTGAAATGGAATGTGTAGGAGCTTGGTGTGTTGCTGGAACTTGATCTTGATCTCTTCTAAGGTGGCACCCTGGATGTTCCTATCTTCTTAAGGGCCATTGCTGCTAAAATCGCTGTTGGTGGTGGAGCTTTGGTCGTCTTTGTGAGGTTGTCTTCAAAGAACAAGACAAAAAATGAGGATTTGAAACTTTTCTAACCATACCAATGAGCGCTTTTTGATAAGAAAGAAGATGTCTCCTTTGCAATTAAAATGTCAAGTAGACGTCTTTCTTACATAGTAGACATCTCTGCTATGCTAGGTGAAATGACAAGTAGATGTCTTCTTCTTGGAGTAGATGTCTATTTGTAGACATCTCTTGTCAAAAGTAGACATCTCTGATACCAGGTAGACATCTCCTCTAGATGAGGCTCAATAGGATGAAGTTTTGGATAGGCTACCATGGTCTATAGCCTTAAAAATACTTTCATTATTTAAAAAAAAAAACTTACTTGTATGTACCTTTCTTGTCGAGGAGAGTGAAGGTGCTTATAAAGCTAAAGAATGAGATTCCTCTTTCGAGGTTTTTCATCTTATGTAAAATTCCTCGATCTCCAAGGCTTGACTCCCTCTCACAAATCTATTGGAGGAAGTCTCCTCATTCCCTTGTTCCTTCCTCTTTATCCTCCATTCTTTCTTGACACCCTTGCATTTTTGAGTAGTCCAATTCCTCCTATGGTCCTACATAGATTCCCTTCTCAGTACATTTTGGTAAGACCAAGGAGTCTTATGGTATGACTAGCTATTTAAATGATAAAACCTTAAGTTGCATTCCCATTGCTTGTGCCTAAATTTATGACAATAATAGCATCTAACCCTCCTATTGTAGCAAGAGTGATTAGAATGATCAAACCTTGGAGGATCCTTTTGACAGATGGGAGCTTCTTCTGATTTGGATGTAGTGGCATGTTAGAGTATGGTGAGGTGACTTGAATTCTATTTCTGGTTGTTGTTGTTACATTGTCCCAGAAGTTGAAGGGACACTGTTTTCTCTCCCTTTTATGTAGACACCCTTTGCACTCCCCTTTTCAGGGATCACTCCCTTGTAGGACACTTAGTCCTTTTTGCTCTCTCCTTTTGTACATTCAACAATCTCTAATCTAATGAATTAACTCCCTACTTCTACTAGTGGTTTTTATCCCAATTTAGGGTTTCCACATAAATTCTATGTGTGTTGTTGTTTTCATTTCTATTTGGCTATTGCGTTTCTTTTTATTTTTCTACAATTGGTATTGAAGCCAAGTTTGATTTTGGTGATGGCAATTGTGAAATACAATATTTCACTTTTGGATTGCAACACCAGATGTTCACTATGGCAAGTCAAGATGTGGGTTGTGCTTGCATAGATGGTTTTAGACAATGCAAAGTTTGAGGTGGAGATTGTTTGAGTATGATGAGGTGACCTGAATTCTATTTTTGGTTTTCTGCTATTACAAAAGTTGAAGGGTCGGCCGTTACAAAAGTTGAAGGATCAGTTGTTACAAAAGTTGAAGGGTCGGCTATTACAGCAGTTGAAGGGTTGGCCGTTACAGAAGTTGAAGGGTCGACTATTACAACAGTTGAAGGGCTGGTCATTACAGAAGTTGAAGGGTCGGCCATTATAAAAGTTGAAAGGTCAACCGTTACAAAAGTTGAAGGGTCAATTGTTACAAAAGTTGAAGGGTTGGCCATTACAGAAGTTTTGCTCTTAGGAGCTTTATTGTGGAAGAGATGAACTTTTGTCGAAGATTGGAGATTTGTTCCTTGTAAGGGAATTCGTGTCAAGGTAGAGATTGTTTGACCCAAATTCTATTTCTGGTTTTTGTCGTTACATTGTACCAGAAGTTGAAGGGTTGGCTGTTACAGGAGTTGAAGGGTCGATGGTTACAGAAGTTGAAGGGATGTTATTTTCTCTCCCTTTTATGTAGACACCCTTTGCACTCCCGTTTTCGGGGATCACTCCCCTGTAAGACACTCAGTCCTTTTTGCTCTTCCCTTTTGTACATTCAACAATCTCTAATCTAATGAATTAACTCTCTACTTCTGCCCATGGTTTTCATCCTGATTTGGGATTTTCACGTAAATTCTGTGTTGCTATTTTGATTTCTATTTGCTTATTGTGTTTGTTTTTTTTCTTATTTTATTTTTCTACATGGCATTGTCCTTTGGAGTAGCATTCGGTTGAGATGAAATTGGCATAGGTGATTCATCTTGTGCATAGCATCCTAGCCCACTCTTATCGTGTGAACTTCTTCCTTGTCCTAAAACTATCTAAAGGGATTCTTTTCCCTTCACCAGCCTTTTGTTCATAAGTTTGACATCTGCAATTTCTACTTTAGCCTGCTCATAAGACAAGGTTAGTTTTTCATTCTCAGCCCTTGGGTTTGAGAGTTGTTTGGTAAGATTAGAAATTGTTCAATTCAATAAAGAGATTTCTTGATCCTTTGTTTTAACTTGCTTATTCAACTTATTGCAGAGATTTTAAAAAGATAATACTTCATTACATAACAAATCAAACCTTTCTTCCTCATTGAGTTCATCATCTAAGGAGTGAATGTCATCATCTGTGACAACCATATAGATAAGATGTGAGTTTTTTACATCATCTTCCATTTCTTCATTTTTCTCCCCATCGTCCCAACATTTGTAGAAGTTGGTCTTTTTCATCTCTTCGTTTGATCTATTCTTTTGTTGTAACCCACCATTACTAGGATATTCGGAGGCCATATGGCCTCTTCCATCACAAACCCAACATTCTATAGAAGAAGAACCAAAAGTAGAACTTGAAAATTTTTTACCTCTCTCTTTACCTTTGAAAGGATTTGATCTCTACTGATTGGAGCCTTTACCCCTCTTTGCTATAAGTCTTTGCATCTTCCTTGAGAGAAAGGCTATCTCCTCTTCACTGCCCTCATCTGGCACATTAGGCTCCTTTTCCTGGGTGATTGATTTAAGGGCAATGGGCAACTACTCTTGAATAGCTCCTTCACTTATGGGATTTATTTCATAAGCAATGAGAGCACTTTGTAGCTCTTCAAATTTAAGTTCCAAAAAATCCCTAATTTCTTCCATTGTAGTCACCTTTGGTCTAAATTCCGATTGTAAAGTCCTAATCATTTTTATAATAACATCGCTTTTTGGCAAATCTTTACCAGTACCTCTAATGGCCACAACAAGATCATTTGCTCTAGAGAAGTAATCTTTTATTTTCTTGCCTTCTCTTATTTTGAGCTTATCATACTATGTAAAACTAACAATTTAGATTGTTTAACAATTAAGGTTCCTTCATAAGTAGCCTCTAATGTTTCCCAAATTTCTTTGACCGTATTAACTTAGATTTATTGGATGCACAAAATAAACAATTTTTAGCTTTTGAGTCATGCATGAACTTATCTCTTTCTTCTTGTGTCCATTTATTCCGAGGCTTGATGGCTCCTATTGTGCTATCGATGGATGGTGTGTAGCTTTCAAGGATGGATTCCCAGACTTCAACTCCATCGATTCGAAGAAGCCTTGCATTCTTGCCTTCCAATAGGCAAAGTTGAATCCATTGAACATGGGTGGCTTTGTGTAAGATGTCCCCTCCATTGTTCACTCTTGGAAGTTGATGTAGAAGCAAGAGTACTAGGCCCCGATACCACTTGAGGATCGTAGACCTTAAAAGGGGGGATGAATAGGTTCCCCAAATCAAAAATTGCAACCACAAAAACCACACCCAAAATTACGTGGTTCCCCAACTTGGGTACTCCACACTTAGAGGGTAGATTGCTTGCACACCTCCAAACTTTGTTTCTCTCAAACTATGATTTGAAGGGTACCACAGCCTATACAACTCTAAGCTCCACTCCGAAGTGATTTGTTGTCGCAAATCTAGTCAACCTTGCAAGGTTCTGACAAGCTTAGAATGCAGTTTCTAGGATCCCACAACCTTTACAACTTGAGCTCTGCTTCGAAGTGTTGTGATGTTGCACCAACCACTCAATCCCATAGGATCCCAAGAAGCTCAAGGACGATGCCTTCTCACAAGAAGCACATCAACCCCAATAGGGCAACAAAAGAGAAACAAAAATTACAAGGAAAGGATGCAACTGATTTGCTGGTCCTTGTACTTTGAGGTACAACACAATTGATCACTTACAACAGTACAATAGATAGTACAATGAAGTACACAAATACAATAGAACAATGTACACAATGATTGCTTGATGTTGACACTTGCATGCACATTCCCCAAGAGAATGAGGTCTTCTTATAGCCTTGATGTTTCCAAAATCACCTTGGAATTCGTGCAATGGCTATCTAACAACTATGGGAGATGTCTTCTTTGAGATTGGGACATCTCACTACATAGACCTCAATTCAAGGTAGACATCTCTCCACCAACGGAGATGTTTTTGAGAAGATATCTTCATGTAGACGTTTTCTGCAGATAGGAGACGTCTATTGTTTTAGTAAGATGTCTTCTCTAGTTCTTCTGCACTTCAGTCAAGACATCTTTTGCTTTTGGGAGACATCTTCTTAGCTTTTAAGCTTTGCTTCTTGAGGCTTCCTTTTGTTGATTTGGCTTATCCTCAATCTTGGGAACTTCTTCATTTTGCTGTAGTCTTCATCTTCATCCTTGCTCCCACTTTTCTAATGAAGTCTTTGTCCAAGCTCTCTTGAGTCCTTGTAGTTCTCACTTTGACATCTTGAAGTGGTTCTCATTCCTTGAGTCTTCATTCATGTCTGACAGGTCCTAGTGGTGTCCACTCTAGCATCTCTTTGTAGATGTCATCTCTTGAGCTCTCCTTCATGCCTTGCAAAAACATCACTCCACAAACCATTCTATGTTCTCCATTTTCCTTAAGGTTTTGACATACCAAAAGGTTAACGAAGTGGACACATGACAGCCACATCAACCCGACACCACTGCAACTCACTTCGCATGGGTAAGGCAGAATGATGAGCCAACCACACAAACACCTTAATTTTTTCAGGGAGTTGCCCCCTCAACATGGGCCACCACCCCCAAACTGCAAGGTATTTATTTTGTATCAAGAGAGTAGGTGCCACATTTAAAAGACTTACCGACGCAACCACCTGCATGTGCAAGCATAAAGCCCACCAAATTTTTGAAACCTACCTCCCATCCTCCCAAGGTTGATATTTCTACCACATGAGGGCAACCCATTGGGTAGGGGAAGAATCCTACTGCAATAGGTGGTTTAGGAGCACTTGATGCCCCATAGCAAGCATATCCTGGAACTGCAATATCCCAAGCCCCCCCAACATTCTTCGATCAGGCAACCATATCCTACATTTGGTGACCCCCTTTACCCCTTGGCCATGTAAAGTCCTGGATGAGCCAATCAACTTGCTCAATAATATTTGCTGAAGGAAAGGCTGCCGAAGTCGTGTAATGCACAATAGTAGACAACACCGAGGTAGCCCAAAGCACCCTCCCAACCTGAGATAAAAATTGAGTCATCTAGTGCCCCATTCGCTCTTGAATACATCAAATCAAGCCTCCCCACACTTTCCTTCTGTGCCAATCATGCAAGGGGAGCCTAAGATAACTGTCAGTTGTGGATCTAGGTAGGATCCCTAGTGTCTAAATAATCCAACCCTGAACACCAACATTTGTGTGCAGAAGGTGAACTGTAGACTTACTTCGATTGGTTTCCAACCCTAGTTCCTCCCCCATTCGTTGAAGAGCCTTGTTGATTGCATGTGCTTGAGACACTGCCACTTGAGAAAACAAAATGGTGTCATTCGCATAATGTTCCACAAGATAGTGCACACCCCCAATATCGAGACCTCTAACCCCCTCAACCGTATTGTAAGCCCGCATGGCATCCATCACTAGGATGAAGGGATATGGTGAAAGAGGATCCCCTTAATGTAACCCTCATCTGGTCGAAGCAAAGCCCCACAGCCTCCCCTCCAAGTCCAAAGCCCCAGACGCTTGAATATGGAGATATAGTTCCACAAAGTGGAAGTGAAACCCCTTACGCAACATAACCTCTTAAAGGGCGTGCCAAGAAACAGTATCATAAGCCTTTGTAATATCTAGTTTTAAGCACATACCTGGATAGCTATTAGCCCATAGCAAAGGCAACACCTCCTGCATCAGAATAATCTGGTCTTAAATGCACTCCCATTAATGAAACTTGCCTATTGTTCCCCCACCAGATGTGGCATTAGGGGCTCCATGCAAGCCACCAACATTTTAGTGAATAGGTGAAGGAGAGTGTTGCACACCCTAATAGGCCAAAAATCTACCAAAGTTGAAGGATTAGTCTTTTTGGGAATGAGGACTAGCTGAGAACAATTAATTTCCCACCAAACCTCCCCCCAAAACAACATAGCGTTAAAGGCATCCAACAAGTTATTCCCCAACACATCGATGAAAGCCTGAAAAAATTCCATTGGCCACCCATTGGGACCAAGCGCCTGTCCCCCTTTCATTGAAGCAAGAGCCACCCCAAGCTCCCCCCTCATGAAGGGCACCATCAATCGCCAATTCTTGGCCTCATTCAAAACTTGGCCAATATTAATAGAGATAGGTAAGGTTGGCATTTGTTGCCAAATTCCTAACCAATAATCCAACAGTGCTTAAGCAACCTCTTCCCTCCCTTCCACCTTATTACCAACCACTATGATGCAATGGATTTGTTTGGAGCTTTGTGCTGACCTGGTAGCCGCAAAGAAGAACTGAGAATTCTGATCCCCCTCCCAAAGCTATGATGCCCGACTTTTCTGCTACTCATAGGTTTCCTCCTCCCTATCCAGATTCTACAATGCCACCAACACCTCCCCCTCAGCGTTCCCTAGGTCTTGACCTCATTCCTGCCTCTATTGAATCACTGCTAATTGTCTCTGAAGCTCCACCCGACACGATCTAAACAAATACTTATCCTCAGATTGCAACTGTCTAATACTATGTTTGAGCAAGGTCAGACCCTGCTTCAAGAAATCTTGGGGGTTGAAAGCTGCAGGGTAAATTTCCAGATATCCTCCACTAATGTCTTCAACCATGATTTGGTCAACCAAAACTACTCAAATTTGAAATGGGTCGACCCCCCCTTCTATGGGTGCCCAATTTGGCATAACAATGGCTGATGGTCAGAAGCCACATGCTCTTGCCCCATAATGGCCACCCCTTGATCTAGAAGTAAATCCAAACTCATCCAACTCTATCAATCCTGGTCAACACCCAATCTTTGCCTTTCCTATAATTGCTCCATGTGAATTGGCATCCCCTAACCTCCATATCCACCAACCCATGGGTTTCGAGGAAATGTAAGAAAAGTTGAGCCCTAGGCGGATCTTGCAAGCCTCCATTAGACTTCTCCTAGGAGTATAGCCTTTGGTTGAAATCCCCGACCAAGATCCACCTTCCTCTATTAGAGATCAAGGGAACAATCCTCTGTAACTCCTGCAACTCCTCCCACTATTGAAGCCCATAGAAATTTGTGACTGAGATTCTTGTTTGATGCAGATGGATGGAGATACTCGAATCAAAGCGTCCACCACATTGAAAGGCCAATGAGACAACGACACCAAACCCCTAGCTCTCCCCTAGCAAACCATGCAGTGAGTGTGCCAACCTGGCTAGCACAACCAATGATCTTCATGATGCTGCAACTTTGTCTCCTGTAAACAAATAGTATCATAGAGTTCTCGATGCCCCATTTCTTTGAGGGTATTGTGTTTGAAAGGGGTACCTTGCCCCCTATAGTTCCATGAGAGGATTCTCATGGTCTATTTGAAGAATGTTTTTTGTAGACTTTCTGGATGGTCCTTTGGATCCCTAGGTCAACTTCCTTTTGTGTCTTCTTTAACTGACACACTAGGGCTTGATAGTCTTCCAACCTTGGCTGAATTAGGGGAGACTGGAAAACACCCTTCTGTTGTTGTGCTACCGCCCACAATTTTTGACATGGACGGCATGGGACTCCCCCAGAGAACAAACACCCAGTTCCCCAGAGGGGGAAGCCCCCCCTAGAGCAACTAGTGACCCTCGAGGCGATGAAGGACCCACAGAACTAGGTGACCCAGGCGATGCCACCTCCTATGCCCCCGTTCCAACACCTCCCCTAGCTTGTATAGCTGGTAGAGCCACCCCCACCTACTCCTCCATTCTAGCAGTTGATTCCCCTAATCCCCTAAGCACATGACCCTTGTCCTTGCCCTAGGCAATACCCCCCTTTGGAGGAGCCACCTCAGGCCTAGTTTCCTAGGGATCTACCACAAAACCCTTCCCAAGTGACTGCAGGAATGCCCCTTGCACTGAATTTTGAGGCTTTTTCCCCCTGTAGGAAACCTTTGTTCACCCATCCCCTGAGGGCTCATGTCCCCTAGAATCTAAGGTTGCTCAACATTCCACAATTGTGTGACCTTCCTTTCTACAGATCCGACAAGGTCTTGGAACCAGTCGTGGGCCTGTCGGCACATCAACCACCACGTTCTCATATTCCACTTGAACCCTCTCCTCCCTTATTGGGAGGTCTAGCACAACCTCCTTAACTAGGCCCTTCAGCACAAGGGATCGCCAAACGTAGAAACACACATAACCCATCCCTTCTAGTGTCATCATGGGTTTGTCAAATGAGATAAATTCTCCAAAAAATCTTGCAAATGCCCTTAGGAAGGCCAAAGTCCACATTTCCCAAGGTATCCCTGATACTCGAATCCAGACCAAGGCTCGAGATAATAAATTGGGATCATAGTGAGCAATAGGTCACCACTGCGTCAAGGCCAACCCCCGCACACCAAAAAAACCAAGGCCCCCTAGTAGAACCCTATCCTTGTCGGTGGTTGTCTAAAAGATGAATAACAATAGACTCCTGGGGAGGCTGCACACCACCACTGGGCAGAAAGCCTACTGTTCCACTACCTACTTGCGAACCACTTCCAACTTAGGCAAGCACATGCTAAAACGAACTTCTCGATAAGACTACGTTCCAAAGTCTTGAGGCCCTCACTAGGCACTATCATAATCCTCAACCACATTGAACCCTCCTCTCGAACGCAACCCTTGATACCCTCACCCTTGGGGCCCTAGACAGAAGATGCACCTCTAGCACCCCACGTCCCCAACCCTGACGCTGCACCAACACCGCCCGTACCCCCTGGGGCAGTAGAAACCTTTGACCTCGGCTTGTCGCCCATCAAATCACCACCCCCTGAGCTCCCATCAGTGTCCCTTGGACCACCCAAGCACATGTCATCCTCGCTTCGCATGCCAACCCCTCCCTGCTCACTTGCCTCACCCTTGCTACCACTCTTGTTCCCACTCATCTCTCCTCAATTCTCTCTCATAAAAGGTTTTTTATGCTTCATATGCTAATATATTTTTATAAAAAAGGATTAACATTGAAGGTGGAAAATGAAAGAACATACCCTTTGAAAATGAATTTGTGAGTATTTGATGGTCAGATGTACTTGATTTTAGCCCTAAATACTCATTAAAATGCTGTCTTTTAAAAATTCCATGCTAAATTAATTTGGTCACATGATGTACAACATGACCCCTACTTAGTAGGAGGCCTTGAACACATTGTAATAACTTGATGTGATGCTTGCTTGGATGTTGATGACTTGATGTTAAAATTGAATTAAAGAAGGCTTTGCGAGCATAAATTTTAGACTCTCACTACTCTCATTTGGTTACTATCATTTTCTACTCACATAACTCGTAATACTCACATTCATTCACAATTATTCTCATGATTATTTAACTTCCATCATTATCAAATACTAACAATTGCTATGTAGGCCTTCATCTCCCTAACTAATCCTCAACAAATTAGTATCAAAGCGTTGGTTATGATAGTTAAGGAGAAAGATGACTAGCAAGATAGAAGTTCCAAGATGCCATGACATCTTTGATGGTATAAAAGATTTCATCTTTTCGGCCAAATGTTAACATTGTTAAAAGATTTCATATTTACTTTTTCTCATTGACTTTTCACTTGCAGTAACTTCTTAAAGTCACTTCAATTCCATGAGGCTACAAGGTTTTTAGTTTTTTATTTCAATTTTGTCTGTTTTTCCAATTTCCATATTTTGCCTAACAAAAGACACTAATGTTAAACTTTTTATACATGTAATGTTTAACACATGTTAAGCTGCTAAAACAAGCACAAACATGCTATACGTACCTTGATAAGAACTAATATTTAATTAAACTATAAAAAATATGGGTATGGAAAGTACTTTTTTTTAACTATTTAACATTTACATCTCAAAATTTAGGACTTGAATCAAGAAACTAATTATGGATCTATATTCTACATGCAAATAAATTAGTCCACCAAATTTAAGTGTAATTTGACAAATTTCATATTGCTATTAATTTCAAAATATTATTTTAAAATAATGTTATACTTTACCACTCTAAAATATATTTTTTATCTTAAAATAATAAATAATTTTAAAAATTAAGAATAAATAATAAATTTGCTTACATCTACTAATCAAAAGTTTAAAATTTTCATATTAACTTAGAAGCATTAGACACATCTCCAAATATATATAATTTTCAAAACAAGCTTAAGGCTAAGTATTTATAATACAAGATATAAACTAGAGTATTAATGTCACATGTATAAATGAAGTGTATATTAACAATATACACACACATATTAGGTTATTCCATCATAAACATTATATTGCCACTAATAGGCAAGTGTGTCCATTACATTATTAATATTGAATAATCCTCTTAGCTCATATGCTATAAAAGGAAGTTTAGTGGTATAAATAACCAAGCCATGATTTGTGATAAAAATAAGAAATAATATTAGCTAAAATTTATTATGAGGTCATAGGTACAACAATGTAACATGTTTGCCTAGACCTATAGCATGAATGTATTCATAATAACTGGTGTGATGATATGTGTGAAATCTAAGAAACATTAACTAGGCAATTTGGTCAACCTTTTATAGTGGCCCACATTTGTACATGAGACCTTAATACTCTATCAAATACTTAGACTTAAACTTGTTTTGAAGCTTATATATATTTGTAGATGTACCTAATACTTCTAAGTTAATATGAAGACTTTTGATTGGGTGATTTAAGCAAGTTTATTATTAATTTACAAATTTTCTAATTATTTATTATTTTAAGATAGGAAAAATATATTTTGACTAACAAATGAGGATAACAAAGTCTAACATTATTTTAGAATAATACTATAAAATTAATGAAATTTAGATCCATGGTTTATTTTGACATTTTTTGGAATTTTTAATTTATTGAATATTTAATTAATAAAAATATGTAAAAAAATTTCAAAGTTGTTGGATTGCACTCAAATTGGATGAACTACCTTGATTTCACATATAGAGTAGAGATCTATAATTAGGGATTGTCATTTGGAATGATGGTAAGGTGCTTGTTTCTCAAGTTGAATACTTGGGTTTAAGCCTAGGTGTAGCTACTTGAAGAGGTTAGACTTTCCTCATCTACCAACCCTCCTGGGATGTTGCTTAGTGGGATGAGCACTATGGCTCTGATGATGATCCTAGTAGATCTATTATTAGTTTCTTGATTTGATTTCCAAATTTTAGGATTATAATGTTAAGAGGTTTATAAAACACCTTGGGGCCCATATGTAATTTGGTTCAATTAAAATACTAATTTTTACCTATGTAAACATGGCATGTTTATGATTGTTTTGACTAGCTTAATGTGTGTAAAACTTTGGATATATAAAAAGTTTAATATCAATAAATTTTTCTAGTTAAACTATAGAAATTGTGAATAGATAAAAGGCCAAAAATAAATTGGAAACCTTATTAATCTTATAAAGTAAAACTGACTTAAAATAATCCAAAAAGGCAAGCCATAAAAAAGTCTATGTGGAAAACTAAGATGGTGATGTGTGCTTGATGTTATTTTTTGACATGCTCATAATGACATCTATTTTTAAAATGCATATTTTCTACTTCATATTAATTGGCTAAAAGAGGACAAAGGACTCATTTAATATGGACATGTGGTTCTCTTGGGTGTTGTCGCTTTCACATGTCCACCCTCATGAACTTGCTTGTCCAAGTTAACTAGTCATCATGTCATGAATACAAAACAAAAAGATTTTTGGAGGATGGAATGTCTAGTCTTTGCCTAGCATGTAAACTTTTGAGTACAAATCTTTGTGCAAGCCTTAGATTTCCTTCATCCTATAAATGGAGGAGGTTTTGTGCTTGTTCTCATCTTTTTCTAAGTGTGGGGAGACTATGCTAGTTGAAGAAGTGAGAAAGAGCGAGAGAGGGGAAGGTATGTGGCTGTTCTTTGCTTGTTCTCAGCCTATATTTTGGGACTGTATTGAGTGGTCTTGTGGGTTTTTGGAAAGCTAACCTTATTGCTGCTGTTGAAAGCTATTACGGCTGATTTTTGGAGATTGTTGGGGGCTAATTCTAAGGGCTATCCTTCTCTGATTTTCTTGGAGGATTCTGGCTACACGTTGGACTTGTTGTTTTGAGTTGATTCTTGAGGCTACCAGTTGGACAGCAACCCAAGCCTGAAGTGTGTTTTTCTTTCCCATATTGGTCAAATCAATCCTAGAGGTGTGTGTTCCAAAGTTGTACATAAATTACCGATAAGTGTTTATTGTCTTGGCTTGGACAAGTTAAGAATTATTTCATGAAGGCATGTGGGATTTCTTTTGAGTTGTGAGTCATGCATGGGATCTTTCATGAGTCATTGATCTTATTTTTAGCATAAATTTATTGGGCTTATGAGTTAGCATTCTTTTTGTGTCATGTGCACTTGGTATTTAATGTTTTTGTGAACATTATTAGTGAATGCCTCCCCACCATTCTATCCAAGGTTGGTGATCTCTTGTGTAGGTTAGAGGGGCTTAATCCTTAGAGGCACTTGATGGGGTTTGCCTTAAGAGTATGATTGGACACAATTTGCAAAGTAAGGGGCAAGTACTAATTCTTTATTTTTCTTCAATTTCTTACAACCGGAAACTAAGGCTCTTATATAGACTTAGAACTTGACCTGACTGACTTGCAAACTCAATACTTACCATACACATAAAAGTAGATGGATTTTACTTTTAGTACATGATATAACATAAAAACATGCATGTAGGCCTTGATTCCATTCTAGTTGCTAGTAGAAGTCATGTAGAAGGGAATAGAATTATAAAAATATATTTAGATCTTTGATGGAAGTAGTTCATATTCTAGTAGACATATCTATAGGATTAGTATATGCTACCATAGGATTCTAGATATTATTTAGATTATCAGATATCATTACTATTCCTACTCTCCTTCCTTTAGGAGAACAAGTAATTCAAGCAGGAACATTAAACGTAGAATGTGGAGTTTTATTAACTTAGGACTTCCTTAAGGATACCCATGCCTAGAAGATCCCCTTGAAACATTTGAATATCCTCCTATTAGTCACTCTTCTCGGAGATATAAAATAGCTATTTTTCAAAAGAGTCCCTAAACAATTACACTCTTTAGAACTCAAAATCCAAAATTCTCTAAAATTGATCCATTAGAATGTTGACAAGCAGTGCTTAGAAGACGACTTCTAGGCTTCACACTAAGTACTAATTCTAGACTTTGCACTACAACCAAACTAGTAAAAAAGATAAGTCCATAGTGGAAATTGTTAAAGAAACTTCATAACCAAAGTGTACTCATATTGATCTCAAAAAGATGCAAGCTCATTACATGTGTCAAAAATGTTCTGCTCTTTTAAACTTCAACATGAATATTCTAATGAATACTCAACAATATGATAAATTTCCTGTTCACTATGAACAATATTCTTGTCCAAGATTAACTCCTAGGCCAAATTCAAAGGAAAAACCAATTGTTTAGTTTAGCTGGACAGCATACTTTAAATTCACAAAATGTTAGGAAAGTACTTCAAAATTGATCTCAAATCTGGTTTTTATCAAATACAAGTAGTTCCTAAAGGAGACGTACAAAATTGTGCAAATTATAGAGGGATCAAGCTAATGAGCCATGCTATGGAGCTTTAGGAGAAATTCATAAAGCAACATCTCAGATTTAAATCAATAGTATTAGAAAATTAATCTAGGTTTATGCCAAGGTGATATACTATAAAGGCTATCTTTTTTATACAACAATTGATGGAGAAATTCATAAACATAGACAAAATCTACATATGATCTTCATTGACCTAGAAAAAGCATATGACAAAGTGCCTAGAGATATTATTTGGTGGGCCTTACGGAGGAAAAACATCCTTGATAAATATATTAAAGTGATTCAAGACATGTATGAAGAGCTACCACTAAAATTGGAATAACTAGTGGAATAACATTTGATTTTCCAATCATACTAGGTATACATCAAGGGTATACACTTATCCTGTACTTATTTGCCATTATTATGGATAAATTAACAAAGGAAATACAAGATGAAATCCCTTGGTGTATGCTATTTGTAGATGATATTGTGTTGATGATGGATACAACTCAAGGAAATATTACTACTAAAATGGAGAAGTTGAGACATACTCTAGAGTCAAAAGGCTTAAAAATTAACAAAAGGAAGACAAAATATATGGAATGCAATTTTAATAATAGAATAAGAAGTGGTGAAACAGAAGTCACAATTCAAGGCAAAAATATAGACATTGGGGCGCAAGACTTGAAACCTTGGCAGGCACTCTACGGCCACACGCACAAAATACAGGTGGAGGGGTGGTTGACTCTTAAGCCGTGCCGCCTGATGGCAGCCGTGTACCCGTAGGTACCAGGCTAGCGATAGATCTGGAGGGGGCGGCTACCCAAGAAAATTAAAGTGTTCCTATGGCTAATTCGCAATAACGTGTTGCCAGTTCGGGCGCTCTTGCGCAGTCAAGGCCTCATCTTAGATGACACCTATCCCCTATGTGGTGTCGCACCCGAGACTGTGCGGCACTTCACTTCTGAATGTGCCTACATGCGCACCACGTGGCGTTCTGCAAGTACGACCCCTCCGATGCACCTCACAAGTGACTCTTGGGCCACGCTACTTTTATGGGTAGTGTGGAAGACAAAATTGTAGAGTCTTCCAACAACAC